>LBNU01014409.1:0-13992 GCA_014162995.1 Artemisia annua | reverse complement strand
GTCATCCCAGAAATAATGCTTAACGTCTTTGAAAAACTTGTTTTTTTGTTGGGACGACATCCCTTTTCGAACGAAATTCCCCGCATGGTAATTCGCAAAGTCGGCAAACCATGGGGTACTTGGGTCATGAGATAAACTCCCAAGTGTCTCGAGAGGAAATGACTCATTAATCTCCTTTTTCTCGAGAACACTTTGATGGGGATTTTCAAGTCGGGACAAATGGTCGGCGGCTAGGTTCTCCGCTCCTTTCTTGTCACGAATTTCGATTTTGAATTCTTGAAGAAGGAGAACCCACCGCATCAATCTATACTTGGCGTCTTGTTTAGTCATTAAGTATTTTAAGGCCGAGTGATCCGTATACACTATGCATTTTTGCAAAAGAAGGTAAGGTCGAAACTTTTCAAAGACATAAATGACGGCTAACATCTCTTTCTCCGTAGTCGTATAGTGAGATTGAGCTTCGTTCATTGTTTTACTTGCATAGTGTATCGGTTGAAAATATTTGTTCTTTCGTTGCCCCAAGGCCGCCCCGATAGCATAATCGCTAGCATCGCACATAAGCTCAAAAGGCAAATCCCAATCGGGGGCAACTAAAACCGGAGCCTCCGTTAACTTCTTCTTAAGGATATTAAATGCTTCAACGCACTCATTTGAGAAGATGAACGGGGCATCCTTTTCAAGAAGGTGGGTCAAAGGTCGGGCTATTTTGGAGAAGTCTTGTATAAAACGTCGGTAAAAGCCGGCATGACCGAGGAAACTTCGAATTCCCTTGACGGTCGTGGGATGAGGTAGCTTTGCGATCACATCGACTTTAGCTCTATCGACCTCAATCCCGGCTTTTGAAATCTTATGGCCAAGGACAATGCCCTCTTTAACCATGAAATGGCACTTTTCCCAATTGAGAACCAAGTTGGTGTCTTCACACCGTTTAAGCATTTTCTNTGGGATGAGGTAGCTTTGCGATCACATCGACTTTAGCTCTATCGACCTCAATCCCGGCTTTTGAAATCTTATGGCCAAGGACAATGCCCTCTTTAACCATGAAATGGCACTTTTCCCAATTGAGAACCAAGTTGGTGTCTTCACACCGTTTAAGCATTTTCTCTAAGTGGGAAAGGCACGACGTAAATGAGTTTCCATAAACCGAAAAATCGTCCATAAAGACCTCCATTGTTTTCTCGATCATATCGTGAAATATGGTCATCATGCACCTTTCGAACGTACCCGGAGCATTGCATAAGCCAAAGGGCATACGTCGATAAGCAAACGTCCCATAAGGGCAAGTGAAGGTGGTCTTTTCTTGGTCTAACGGGTCAATAGGTATTTGAAAGTAACCGGAAAAACCGTCAAGAAAACAATAGAACTCATTTTCCGCTAGACGTTCGAGCATTTGATCCATAAAAGGGAGCGGGAAATGGTCTTTACGAGTAGCATCGTTAAGTTTGCGGTAGTCGATACACACTCTCCATCCGGTGACGAGACGTGTGGGAATTAACTCATTATTCTCATTANAGAACTCATTTTCCGCTAGACGTTCGAGCATTTGATCCATAAAAGGGAGCGGGAAATGGTCTTTACGAGTAGCATCGTTAAGTTTGCGGTAGTCGATACACACTCTCCATCCGGTGACGAGACGTGTGGGAATTAACTCATTATTCTCATTAGCCACAACAGTCATTCCGCCTTTCTTTGGAACACAATGGACCGGGCTAACCCATGGGCTATCGGAAATGGGGTAAATCATCCCAGCGTCGAGGAGTTTGAGAACTTCCTTCTTAATAACTTCATGAATTTTTGGGTTAACCCGTCGTTGTTGTTGAACGGAGGCCTTGTAATTATCTTCGAGAAATATCTTATGAGTGCAAAAACGAGGGTCTATGCCCTTTATGTCGGAAATTTGCCAAGCGATGGCACTCTTGTGTTTCTTAAGAACATCAATAAGTCGGGTCTTCTCCTCATCTTTTAGGTCTTTAGAAATGATGACGGGATACTTGTCGGTATCTTCAAGAAAAGCGTATTCAAGATGAGGAGGTAAATCCTTGAGCTCGAGCTCCGGAGGATTGGACGTTTTGATTTCTTTAACTTCTTCCATTTTAAAATCCGTCGGAGGGGGAGAAAGTGATGGATCTTCATTCACTAATTTTTCAAGCAAATGAATATCCCCTTCCGGATCAAAGTCGGAATCATCAACTTCCGGTGAAATTGAATCATTTGAAAGACAAGCCTCGATCTCTTCCAAGGTGAAATCACTTCCCTCGAACGGAGTGAGGGAAGGGGAAGAGTCGGCAACAATTGGTTGAGAAGAAGGAGTGGGATTGCCACTCGAAACATCATGAGAAAAACCGAGAAGTTCTTGAGAATACTCCTCCGAAACTTCATCAATAACATCAATTCGGTTTACGGACATGCAATCATCGGTGGAGGAGTATCTCGACGTTTGGTCCAAGTTAAACGTGACGGCTTCGTTACCATTTCGCAAAGTAATTTCCGCATTATAAAATCAATCAAAGCACGACCCGTCCTTAGGAAACCTCTTCCGAGAATGAGAGGAACCCTTGGATCGGGATCAAAATCAACGATCACAAAATCGGCGGGAAAATGAAACTTTCCCACATTGACGATGACATCCTCGGCGATCCCAATGGGATGAGACGTAGATCGGTCGGCGAGCTCGAGGGTCATGCATGTGGGAGTAGGATCAGGGAGAGACAATTTCTTCCACATCGACTTTGGCATAAGGTTAATGCTCGCACCAAGATCGGCTAAGGCGAAACATTGAACCATACCCGGAATCAAGAACTTGTCGGGATCTCCAAGCTTTTTGGGAAGCTTCTTGAGGAGAACTGCGGAACAATTTTCATTCAAAGGTGTTTTGGCCATTTCAAACAATTTGTCTTTATTATTCAACAAGTTTTTGATCATCGACGCAAATTTCGGCATTAAAACAATTGCATCCGCGAGACTTAAATCAAAACGAAGATCTTGAAAAATTTGAAAGAACTTTTCCATTTGGTGGTTAGTTTTCTTGCGGTGCTTTTCATCGTTAAGTCAAGATGGATAAGGAAGTTTGGTCTTGACGGTATTATCTTGTTCAAAAACGACTTTTTCCTTTCCTTTTGAAACATGTTCTTTTTCTTTAGACGGTTGGACAACCGGAGGTTGGATGTTTTCGGTCCTTCCGTTATTAGTAGGAAGTTCCGTATCCGTTGTCGCCTCGGTTTCACGGTCGACTACCTTAGGGGGAGAAGAAGAAGACGAGGTAATCGGAGCCGTAGGTCCATCGTATGAAACACCACTTCGTGTCGTGATCGCCTTAGCATCGCCCCTCGGGTTAGCGATCGTGTTGCTTGGAAGAGTACCCGAGCCCGAGGGTCGATCATTTAAAGACTTCTTGATTTCGGCCATTTGACTAATCATCATTTTATTCATTTCCTCTTGATTTTTAATGAATTGCTTGATAAACTCATCCGAGGACGTTTGGTTTTGATTCAAAGCTTGATTTTGATTATTGAAATTTTGTCCTCGGTTGTTTTGATGAAAACCTTGATTTTGATTATGAAAATTCCCATGATTTTGATTTCCATGATTATAATTTCCATGATTTGCATTTTGAAAATTCCCTTGATTCGGGCCTTGATAATTTCCTTGATTCTGAAAATTTCCACGATTTTGTCCTTGATTGAAATTTCCCGGATTTTGAAAACCATTGTTAACACGATTTTGATTCTAATTGAATTGATTGTTATGGTTTTGCACATTGTTAACTTGATTCGGGTTATTAAAACTGGGTGGTCCAAGATAATTGGTAGAACGATAGCTAAGAAGATTCTGATCTCCTTGTGGTTGGTAACCGTTACCTCCCATATTTGTAGCATAAACGTTCTCATGAGCAAAGCCACCGGAGGCTGTGATGTGCATTTTATCAACCATGTTTTAAAATTTATAGAAACAAGAATTACTGGTTAACTAGGAACACATTCGGGCAAGTATACCCTAGTCAATTGTAGTATAGTAGTGGTAAGTCAAGGTCGTCCCAAGAGACTTGGTTGCACTCAAGTGTTGTTTGTTTGTTTTAGCAAGTAACAAGTTGGTGGTTATGATTGTCACGGGTCAAACCACAAGAAAAGCAATATGAAAACATATACATGTTTGGACAAATGATTACATGGATATTAGGATGTTTAGTTTGGAGAACATATTATCAAAGGTAATCCTTTCGGCCAAAATAACCAATAAAAATTTAGTGTTTTATAAATCAAATATGCATAAGCCTCAATCAAATAGTTATGTCATGAGCCTTATACCTAAACCAAAACAAACAAAGAGTTCTTTCGACACATAACTTTGATGTCATTAATTTGTTAAGTATCATTTACTTGAAAGATGATGGAAACACATATTCAAAAGATGTCTTTCAACCGATAATCCAAATTAAACTTTTACATGTTATGTTTATTAAATTTCTTATACAATCGTCACAAAGTATAAGATCAAAACCATTCGTCGACTAATGAATTGAAATAAACCACTATTTCAAATTCTTTCGACTATAAACTCAACAATGGTTAATCAAAATAATAAACAAGACAAGTTCTAATTCAACCAAATATGATGTCTTTCATCATAAACCAAACAAACACTAATTGTATCCAAACATCCTTTTATCACAAGTTAACATAATATCCAAACAAGCATTACGAGATTATTATTATTAGAACACATCACATGAAACAACAAGAACCAAACATGAGATATAAAATTCAACATCTTAAAAGTAACAAGAGTTTACCCAAGGTATCCATTACAATAGGTAAATTAGAGCAAAGGTAGTGACAGTTCTTCCTTTAGGGTGGAGGCTAGAAGTGCACTTGGTGAAAATTCGTCCTTTAGGGTGGAGGCTTGATATTCACCATGGTAAGTTGGTAACAATTCTTCCTTTAAGGTGGAGGCTGGAATTGCACCTTTGTTTTGGTGACAAATCTTCCTCTAGGGTGGAGGCTAGAAGTGCACACCTAGAACCAAGCCAAAGTGGTCTTATTTATAATAGAAATCAAGCCTTAGCCTCCAAGCAAGTTTCTTGGGCACAAAGTGTCATAAAATAGCAGTAAATGGAGTTATTATGGAGACATGATCGGATTAGAGGCTTAATGGCACTTAATGTTGCATTAAAAATGACTTGGAGAGGTCAGCATGCATCCATCCGAACGGATGGATTCCATCCGATCGGATGGTTCAGTTCTGTCAGAAATGGTAAACATGAAAGTTGTAGATCTTTCTCTTAGCTTTCCGTGGCCGCTTGAATCACCTAAATCGGAGTTCGTATGCTCAACTTATGGCCAAAATGGTGAAGGTGTGTCGGGACCAACGAGTCTTCCAATAATTCTTCGTTTTAGCTTCTTTTCTTTATTTCACTTCTCGTTTTCCTTCTTGTACTTTATTCTTGAGTCTTTGGAGTGACAACTTCATGATTTTAATCTTCTCGAATATACTCCAAGAGACTTTCATTTGTCGGGAATTCTTCGTACATGCAGAAATCGTCGTTTATTGATCGTTTTTACGTCTTTTTCTGCATTTTCCTTACTTTGAGCTTCCATGAACCTAAAATACGAATTATGCTCAATCAAGTACCATAAGTTCATAAAAGTGACCATAAAATCCAGAATAACGCGACTAAAAACATGTTAACTTTGAGCGTTATCAAATCCCCCACACTTGAACTTTGCTTGCCCTCAAGCAAATCTAAGAAAAGAAAAATTAAAATGCATAACTAAATGACAAAATGAAAAAAAAATTGAAAATTCTATGAAAATCTAGAAAATATCGAAAAAAAATTTTGGTTTTTTTTTTTTTTTTTTTTTTAATCATAAATAAGGGAAAAATCGAGCGCACACTCCCCCACACTTAAGGGTTTGCTTGCCCTCAAGCAAATATTAAGAAAAATAAAAATAAATCCACATGGTCCATGAAAAATGATTAACAAAATATGATGCAAATCTACCAAGTACAAGTACTAGATACGATTCAAGGTTTTAAGCTTTAGTGGTGAAAAATCGAGATGTTTGACAATACCCACAGATTTTCTCGCTTGATTAACATTTCAAAACACCTCACGAAAAAGAAACGAAGTATAATTCACTCAATCACTCATTTATTTAGGTAGTGGAGTATATAAGATAAATCACACTCATTGCTCAATCATGATCTGTTTATTACCATAGGCTTGTACAAGAAACAAAACTACACCGACATGGCGTAAGCACCAAGTGTAAACATCTAAAGAGGACTTTTATTCGGGTTGAAACGTTTAGGCTAAGGGTTAATAAATTTCGTGCAAATATCTTGTGCAAAACATAATAGATCGCTGCCGCGAATTCTTGTATCACCAAATAACAGATGGTCACTAAGGATAACCTTAGTTCGCTAGCGCGTTTTCTAGATCCTCATGAACTCGGATTGTCACTACATGTCAATACACTTAATAATTACACTAAGTCAAAAGGTAAGGATAANATAGATCGCTGCCGCGAATTCTTGTATCACCAAATAACAGATGGTCACTAAGGATAACCTTAGTTCGCTAGCGCGTTTTCTAGATCCTCATGAACTCGGATTGTCACTACATGTCAATACACTTAATAATTACACTAAGTCAAAAGGTAAGGATAAGGCATGGGATATATTTATGAAATTGGTTTTAAAAGAAAAATAAAATCAAGTCTAAGTCCCATTGTTGCTAGTTACCGAACAAACCACAAACCCAAAAATGATTATAGTTACCAATCTTCTCCTTCAAACTTTCACACATCGATACATCGATTCGCCATAACAATAGTCTTCATACTTAGCATATTGACTAACAACATATCACAAAACTTTCTTTCTCCATCTCCATATATAATTTAGCACATTGGCTATAATTGTCATCACATATATATTTTTTTCTTTTTTTTTTCGATGACTTATTCTTTTTTTTTCCTTTCTTTCTTTATATTTTTTTGCTTTTTTTATCGCTTTTTTTTTCTTCACATACATCACATCTCCCCCACACTTCGCATAAGCATACACCACAAAAATACAAATAAGAAGTATGCATCCTTCGTCTTTGTCGAAATGGCACACACTAACGACAAAGTGTGTCTAACTAATAATCATCAAAAACAATCCAACATACCATGCAACTAGCAACCCACCGTTTAGACTTTGACAAAGGGGCTAAGGTTTAAAGTGTAAAATATTTTTGTATTTTTCTCGATGTAACAAAAGAAAAGGGATGGCTCAAAGGGTGTAACTAGAGGTATCTAGCGTTAAAGATAAACGCTAACAAATGGGTTCCAAATACGAGGATAACTAACCGATGTGGTTAGCAAAAATTATTTTGTAAACGGATGGCCATTTGGTTTTATTCCTAAGGTGCCTCTTTATCACACGAATACACTTATATCAAACGAATGCGATCTTACTGCGGTCTGGTAATGATTTACAAGTACAAGTTCTAGAATAAATAAAATCACCGGCACACTCATAGCAAAAGATCAAGCATAAAAGATGTATGCTATATATGAAACAGGCTCAAATCCTCACAATTTAGTGGAAAGGGCTATAAATTGTGCTAGCAAATGTTATCGATCCCATAATGGATTGCAATATTAATCGAGACACATCTCGAGTTTTTCAAAATTACATATTTCACCAGTGGGATTATCCAATTATTCTAATATATTATCCTAAAAGCGTGAAAACAACTAGATCACAAGGGCAAACAAATATACAATTTTATTTTATTTTAAATTGGCCCAAAAATTATAAATTTGAAAATTAGTTTCGTTTTTCTATTTACTTCCCCCCACACTTAAGTTAAGCATTGTCTTTAATGTGAAAAATAAACTTCAAAGCATGTAAAATAGGAAAAATAAATAAATAAATAGTCCAAGAGAAACAAAACTTCCCGGGCCATAGAAATCGCGATCGAACTCCATATGATAAGATGCTAAGCATGTGAGATCAATCGATTTCGCTTCCAACAAAATATCAACACACCAAGTATAAAGTCACCAATAATCCAATAATCTAATCTCCAAGAGCTTATTAAAAATCTGTAAAACAAACTAAACTACAAAAACGCGTAAAATCCTAAAACTCACTTTCGTAGGCATCACGGTTGCATTTAGCGTATGCAACAAGCCTTTTAAACCCCTCGGTGGCCCGAGTGGACGAGTGAAGTCTCGTGAGGGTTTCCAGTGAACATACCCACAAAGTTCAAAACATTTTAATTTTACTAAAAACATGTACTTATTTATTCACAATGTACTAAATTAAAATAAAAAATAGTAAAACCGAGTTTAAGTAGAATAAAAGAAAATGACACTCTTGCAAATACCAAAAGACACTAAACATATACGATCTAAACACAAACACACGAGAGCAAAATATGATAAATGAAAAATAACTAAACATAACACCAAACTTAACATTTAAATAAGCAACTAAGCAATATTAGTATTTACTAAACATTAACTAACATAAACCAAACATTAAATATTAAAGAAAACACAAAATAACAAAACTTAAAAAATTTTACCGAGACATCCAACCGATTCGGTTGGAATTTTAAAAACTTTTACGAGAGCTCCAACCGTTCGGATGGAAATCCATCCGTTCGGTTGGTTTTATGCAAAACACCCAACCGAATCGGATGCGGGAAGCATCCGATCGGTTGGATCGACCCTGTAATAAAAGAAACCTTTTTTTTTTCTATGAAAACAATTTTTACTAAAAACTTTTTATTGATAAATTAAAACAAAACACATAACACAACAACACGAAAATGAACACACGTAAAACACATAAACACATATTAACAAGAAACATATAAAACGCCACTTAAAACAAAAATAAACATGAACATATAAAAGCACGATCACATAAAATGACAAGCACATAAACATAAACATAAACAAATATAATTAGTTACGTAACAAAAATTAAACCAAGATAATCTAAATCAAGATATTCTTATTTAAAATTTAATACGAAACTAATCAACACAAAAATAACACAAAAAATAAACACAAAAACATGCAAGAGATCACATAACTTATAAAACTCAAACTCGATTAAACAAGAAAAAAGGCAAAATAAAAAAAATGACAGAAACCTCCAACCGAATCGGTTACGGGCGGTGACCGATCGGTTGGAATGGTTTTTGTGGTCTATCCGATCGGTTGGATGGCCAGCCGATCGGATAGATGGTTCTGGTCAGTTTTGGTGGTTTTTTTTTCAACACTTTCGAACATATTTTGGTAGCAAACATTGTAATGAGCATTTTAAAAACACATGAAACCAAAACTCCGGCAACCTGCGCCAATAATTTGTTGCGGCGGTGCCGGAATAATGATCAAGCAAGCAAACAATATATCAATCAAGAAGACAAGCAAACAAACACAAGAATACAAACACAAGTCCCCGGCAACGGCGCCAAAAACTTGATATGCATTTTATCAACCATGTTTTAAAATTTATAGAAACAAGAATTACCGGTTAACTAGGAACACATTCGGGAAAGTATACCCTAGTCAATTGTAGTATAGTAGTGGTAAGTCAAGGTCGTCCCAAGAGACTTGGTTGCACTCAAGTGTTGTTTGTTTGTTTTAGCAAGTAACAAGTTGGTGGTTATGATTGTCACGGGTCAAACCACAAGAAAAGCAATATGAAAACATATACATGTTTGGACAAATGATTACATGGATATTAGGATGTTTAGTTTGGAGAACATATTATCAAAGGTAATCCTTTCGGCCAAAATAACCAATAAAAATTTAGTGTTTTATAAATCAAATATGCATAAGCCTCAATCAAATGGTTATGTCATGAGCCTTATACCTAAACCAAAACAAACAAAGAGTTCTTTCGACACATAACTTTGATGTCATTAATTTGTTAAGTACCATTTACTTGAAAGATGATGAAAACACATATTCAAAAGATGTCTTTCGACCGATAATCCAAATTAAACCTTTACATGTTATGTTTATTAAATTTCTTATACAATCGTCACAAAGTATAAGATCAAAACCATTCGTCGACTAATGAATTGAAATCAACCACTATTGAGAATTCTTTCGACTATAGACTCAACAATGGTTAATCAAAATAATAAACAAGACAAGTTATAATTTAACCAAATATGATGTCTTTCATCATAAACCAAACAAACACTAATTGTATCCAAACATCCTATTATCACAAGTTAACATAATATCCAAACAAGCATTAAGAGATTATTATTATTAGAACACATCACATGAAACATAAAGAACCAAACATGAGATATGAAATTCAACATCTTAAAAGTAACAAGAGTTTACCCAAGGTATCCATTACAATAGGTAAATTAGAGCAAAGGTAGTGACAATTCTTCCTTAAGGGTGGAGGCCAGAAGTGCACTTGGTGAAAATTCGTCCTTTAGGGTGGAGGCTTGATATTCACCATGGTAAGTTGGTAACAATTCTTCCTTTAAGGTGGAGGCTGGAATTGTACCCTTTATTTTGGTGACAAATTCGTCCTTGAGGGTGGAGGCTCGATTTGCACACCTAGAACCAAGCCAAAGTGGTCTTATTTATAGTAGAAATCAAGCCTTAGCCTCCAAGCAAGTTTCTTGGGCACAAAGTGTCATAAAATGGCAGTAAATGGAGTTATTATGGAGACATGATCGGACTTGGGGCTTAAAGACACTTAAATAAGCATTAAAAATGACTTGGGGAGGTCAGAATCATCCAGCCGAATCGGTTGGGCTCCAACCCGATCGGCTGGAAGATGACCAAAAGCACCAACCGAATCGGTTGGGCTCCAACCGATCGGTTGGATGCATTTTGGCAGAAAATGGTAAACTTGAAAGTTGTAGATCTTTCTCTTAGCTTTCCGTGGCCGCTTGAATCACCTAAATCGGAGTTCGTATGCTCAACTTATGGCCAAAATGGTAAAGGTGTGTCGGGAACAACGAGTCTTCCAATAATTCTTCGTTTTGGCTTCTTTTCTTTATTTCACTTCTCGTTTTCCTTCTTGTACTTTATTCTTGAGTCTTTGGAGTGACAACTTCATGATTTTAATCTTCTTGAATATACTCCAAGAGACTTTCATTTGTCGGGAATTCTTCGTACATGCAGAAATCGTCGTTTATTGATCGTTTTTACGTCTTTTTCTGCATTTTCCTTACTTTGAGCTTCCATGAACCTAAAATACGAATTATGCTCAATTAAGTACCATAAGTTCATAAAAGTGACCATAAAATCCACAATAGCGCGACTAAAAACATGTTAACTTTGAGCGTTATCAAGCTGGGCACTCAAAATACGGATGTGGACCACCACACGTTTCACAACTTTGACTAATCGCATTGACTTGACGATTGTTGTTTAGACTTGGATTCGTTTGCAAAAGACGGACAACATCATCGAACTTTTTGTTAAGAGCCGCAATTTCTGCATTTGAAGACGTGGTAGATCTCGTCGACTCGCCCCTCTCGGCTGAAGAATCCCAATAATTGTGATGGGCGGTCATATTCTCGATAAGATCGTAGCACTCTTCGGGGCGTCTTTTCATAAAAGTACCATCCGCAGCAGCATTGATCGTATCACGATGTCGTAAAGTTAAACCATTATAAAACGTATCAATAATCGTGACGAGCAACATATTGTGATTCGGACATCGGTCAATCGAAAGCTTATAACGTTCCCAAGCCTCGAATAAGGACTCATCGGGAAGTTGTCGGAAATTGCTAATGTCGTTTCTTAGCTTCGTCACCATCGATGGTGGAATATATTTTGCCAAGAATTTTGAAACCATTTCATTGAACGTATGAATAGAATTCTTTGGAAGTCGATCAAACCAAGCGGTGGCGTGATGCGTCAATGAATATGGGAAGAGATAGAGACGAAGGGCGTCATCGGTGACCCTGTTTTGTTTCATACTTTGAGTGATAGTTAAAAATTTATCAAGATGTTTGTTCGCATCATCACCTGGTAAACCATGAAATTGACAAAAATTCTGGGCTTGTTGAATCATGTGATGTTTAAGTCCAAAATCCGCGGCTTCGATATTGACGGGGGCAATCGGGCCAACACGTCCGAACATAGTCGGTTGACACAACTCCTCCATCGTACGGAGATCGGGAGGAGGTTGAGGTCCCACCGGAGGGCCCTCATTGTGATTACCGTTGTTCATTTCACCAACGTTTGGGAAATTAACNTCCAAAATCCGCGGCTTCGATATTGACGGGGGCAATCGGGCCAACACGTCCGAACATAGTCGGTTGACACAACTCCTCCATCGTACGGAGATCGGGAGGAGGTTGAGGTCCCACCGGAGGGCCCTCATTGTGATTACCGTTGTTCATTTCACCAACGTTTGGGAAATTAACACGGTGTGTGTGACGAATAATCCTCTCGGGATTCGATAAAGGTGATAAAAGTTCTTCCGATGAAGAACAGGTGTTCATACACCAACGAAATCACAAATTTCAAAAAGAAAATCAAAAATCAATTTGAAAAGGAAAATCTTTTTGGTTTTTTTTTTAAAAAATTTTAAACAAAAATTTAAATCAAAATATTTTTGGGTTTTTATATTAAAGCAAACTTAAAAATCACAATATTTTTTTCTTTTCTTTTGTTATTTTTTTTGTAATCGATTCGTCAACCGAAATCTTTTCCTCTAATCTACGCGCAACGAGGCGGGAGAGAAGAATGATTCTCTCTTCAGTCGGCAATTTAATGTCACGACTTCCGTATTCCCCGATTATTCGGTTGTAGAATTAAAGTAATCGGATATCGATTAATTACACGATCTCTTTTTGCATTCGAGCTTATTTGGTTTACAACCGCCCTCCTTCAACGGAAGACCGAGGATGTTTATTATTATTTTTTTGGTATTTTTGAATATTTGGTGACAAATATTCCTTTTTCTTTTTCTTTTTCTTTTTTTACTTTTTATAAGAAAATATTCACCATGAAAGTATGCCTGGGTATACATTGACTGAACCAAACAAATTTAGCCCAAGGAACTAGCTGATTACCACTTCTGATATCATTCCAAACATTAGAAACAGAGAAATTAATGAGCTTACCAGAGTTAGTACTCCACATAACTTTATCAGCTTTATCCTGAACAATAGATGGAGGACCAATAACCTGCAAGCCATCAAATTCTTTAGACAAACAACTTGGCCACAACCAAACTCCCTTGTCAATCATTTCTGCAACTTTGGTATCCAGTTGACAGTTCTTCCTTTAGGGTGGAGCCTAGAAGTGCACTTGGTGAAAATTCGTCCTTTAGGGTGGAGGCTTGATATTCACCATGGTAAGTTGGTAACAATTCTTCCTTTAAGGTGGAGGCTGGAATTGCACCTTTGTTTTGGTGACAAATCTTCCTCTAGGGTGGAGGCTAGAAGTGCACACCTAGAACCAAGCCAAAGTGGTCTTATTTATAATAGAAATCAAGCCTTAGCCTCCAAGCAAGTTTCTTGGGCACAAAGTGTCATAAAATGGCAGTAAATGGAGTTATTATGGAGACATGATTGGATTAGAGGCTTAATGGCACTTAATATTGCATTAAAAATGACTTGGAGAGGTCAGCATGCATCCATCCGAACGGATGGATTCCATCCGATCGGATGGTTCAGTTCTGTCAGAAATGGTAAACATGAAAGTTGTAGATCTTTCTCTTAGCTTTCCGTGGCCGCTTGAATCACCTAAATCGGAGTTCGTATGCTCAACTTATGGCCAAAATGGTAAAGGTGTGTCGGGAACAACGAGTCTTCCAATAATTCTTCGTTTTGGCTTCTTTTCTTTATTTCACTTCTCGTTTTCCTTCTTGTACTTTATTCTTGAGTCTTTGGAGTGACAACTTCATGATTTTAATCTTCTTGAATATACTCCAAGAGACTTTCATTTGTCGGGAATTCTTCGTACATGCAGAAATCGTCGTTTATTGATCGTTTTT
>LBNU01014407.1:88934-143291 GCA_014162995.1 Artemisia annua | reverse complement strand
ACAAAACAGGTAAATTGGGGGTGTGACATCGAAACCCCGCTGGGTTTCGTTTTTTCAAATTTTTTACTAATAAAAACCTGGGTTGACGCGGGTCGACTCGGTGGTCAAACTGGTTGACCCGGCGGTCGAACCGGTTGACCCGGTCAAAAAAATAAAAAAATAATAAATTGAAAACCGGATTAACCCGGCAGTCGAACCGATTGACCCGGTGTCCTGTGACTCGACCGGGTCGATTTCAAACCCGGTTTTCAAAACATTGATTTTCATATTCTATAGCAAGTTGAGTTGAATATTTTGGTGACCCACAAATATTACACGTCCATTACGAATCAAGTCAACGTTTTTGATTTACCACCAATTTAAAAAAAGCAGTATATAAAGACGCGCCATACATACATACATCATTTAATTCCTCTCACTTGATCCCTCCCATAACAGAAATAACCGTCAACAACAACAATCACTCACAATGAATTTCATAATCTTGATCATGACCCTCACAACCCTACTCACTACATCATCTTCAACCGTAACAAGTGCCGATATCGATATCGCGATCCCATCCCCATCTCCACCAGCACCAGGAGGCTGCGCAGATTCAGTCATCTCATTCTCACCATGTCTTCCGTACATTTCCGCACCTCCGAACGATCTCTCCGACGAGCCGTCTTCTCAATGCTGTGATGTATTCAATGGATCATTTGATTCTGGTGATGCTGATTGTTTGTGTTATCTTGTTCGTCAGACTAGTATTCTTGGCTTTCCTCTTAATGCTACTAAGCTTCTTTCCTTATCCGATCTTTGTTTCGTTAACGATTCCACCGCTCGTGGTAACAATACGCTTGATTCCATATGTTCAGGTACCTTATTTTCTTATAACTCATTTACTTAATTTCGTTAGAATTTGTTATATCTATTTATGAGATTTTGAGTCTAATTTAGTGAAAATTGGTGTGGAGTTTGTATTATGATTAGGTGTAGCAATTTACGTGTTTGTGGCGGATGAGTTTTCGTAATTCTTTTGATTTCGTTGAATTAGCATCTGTGATGTTAGTTAACAACTTGCTGCTGCGTGGTTTTATGTATCGTTTTGTAGATTCATTATAAATCCTTGATTATTTGTGGCGGATGGATCGAGTAGGTTTCATAACGTCTTTTGATTCGGTTCATTTTTGTAGTATCTATTTAGCATCTGTGATGTTAATTATGATTTGTTATGAAAATTAGTATGGAAATTGTATAATAATTAGGTCTAACTGTAATTTGGGTGTTTATTTTGTGTTAATTTGGCGTTTATGGTAGATGAAGTCAGTTGGTTATCTCTGATGGTTTCTAATAGTTGCTGAGGCGTTTTGTATTTGTTGCTTAAAAAGCTATCACGGATATTCAACTTAAAGATATTTGTGGTTTTCCTTATGTATTTTGTTGCATTGATTGAGGTTCACCAACTTATTAACGATCAGGTGGATAATAGAATTTGATAACTGTTATCTAGGCCTCATAAATTTATACTGTTCTGTTCTGTGGCTGTAAGTAGTTTCGTTACGCAAAGTAACACATACATGTACATCAATCACTGCTTTTGGGTCAATTTTGTAATAAGTAGTATGGAATGTACATAGTGATTAGGTGTACATTTTGTCAAGATGATCTAATTGCAATTTGGTGTTTATCTTGTCAGGATTATCGTAACTTTTTTTGCTTAGGGTCGTTTTTGTGGTATCTCTTGAAAAGCAAATCAATATGTATCAGTGTATATCTTGGCATAAAGTTTGAGGTTTTTATGTTATGTCGCTAAAACGATGAAGTATATGAAGTTCAGATATAGTTACTGGTTTTCGTAATGCATTGCTTTGTATACATTGAGATTAAAACCATTTATTAGGCCTTGGGTGTGTAACCTTACATCTGAAAAATGCTCGATCAAATTCATAAATCATACTGTTTTGTTGTGTGGCGGTATGCAGTTTGATAGCAGAAAGAAACAAATACAGACCCGTATGATCATCATTACTTCCGAAACAGATTTCGAAACTAGTGGTTTAATATATGTATATATGGTGATTAGGTTTTTCAATTTGTCTCATATTTGATGTTTTTGTAAGGTAAAGTAAAGTGGGTAACTGGTAACAGATGCTGTTTTGTAAGGCTACTTGATGATAACAGACTCAATATGTAGTAATTTTTAGTTTGGTCAAAATTGTTTTGGCTCTTGTGTTTTGTTGTCGCTAAATCATCAAGTATATGAAGTTCAACTACACTTATTGATTATAATAACATGTTTCATTGTATTGATTCAGGTTCGCCAACTCTGCCTCCTCTCATTGACCCCACAAAGAAGCCCCGTTCAGGTTTCCTTTCACGAACTATATCCTAAATGTTCTGTCCTTTCATTTAGGAACTATTGTTTTAAACAATTCCACTCAACATCTTAGCTTTATTATATCTATTTTTAATGCGTACCAATGTAGTGTGTACAATATACATCAGAAGTACATACAGTTTACTGTTTCAGTTTAATTAACGTAAAGCATGGAACTGCAGGTTCTAATGCTCCTCCCCACTCGCCTCCACCTCAACCGCTGCATCCTATACCACCATCAACAACCACCAAGCCGAGCCCTGCCAATGATGCATCTAGACAGAACACCACCAAGCCATCTGCATCAAAGAAGAGTAGTGGCAACCATTTGACACTAGCAAATGCAATAGCTCTCATGCCCATATACTTGGTTTTTGTTCAAATTCTTATAAGCATATGAGACCAGTTCACAGTAGGTATGGAATACTATATCAGACTTAGGGAAAGTTGTTTTCAGAATTAATTTTGGTGCGATTATGGAACCACTTCAGAGCATGTAGGAAGGATTCGATGTAAATGGTACAGATTTGATGTATGTAAATGGAACAGATGAGGGTATTAAAATGTCAGCAGGTTTTGTACAGAATGTGAACTTACTTTACAACTGAAATAAACAACAGGTCATTGTGTAAAGCTTGGTCTAATTTTGGTTCATTGTTCAAGTTAGTAGAGAATGATCAAATCCATTTTGCAAACAGTCGTGACTAAACTAACAATTTTATTAACTAACACAGGTTGTCCATTTATTTATTTAACTGTCATGTATGAGTAAAATACAAACAGAATGCATAACTTTTTCTTTACAAATCAACACAGATTTCTTGTGATCAAAACTAAAAACAAAAGAGAATATTTAATATAAGGAATAAAACTGTAATTTCAAAAACTGGAAAACTCTTAAGGGCATGAGTCACAACTATCGATTTGAGTTGATATGAGTATAAACATAATTTATTTTTTAGTTAGGTGAATGAGATAATTTAGATCGAGTTCCCCGTTGATTTATACATGGTTTGTTAGCCAAGTTATAGGTGCACACTATGGTTAATGAGAAACTATGCAGCATGATGTTAGATCAACTATACATTAGTATTTCATTACTCTCAGAGTGTAGAAGAAATTCTTAAACGGGGCGTTTCATAAAAGATATCCATTTTGTTATGTCTTTTATCACAAGAAGGGTCACATTCACAAAGAATGCTACTACAAGTTAAAGGTTTTATACTTTTGTCTCATGTCCATGATTTATGTACACCATACACGTCAAAGAAGAATTCAAAAACCATATTTCATTCCATGATTTATGTTAGTTCTATCATAAGTTATCTACTTTGCATTTGAATAGTCAATCCTAGGATATACACACTTACCATTCTTCTAGATATTAAATCTACATGTTTATAACCGTCAAAGATATATCCATCGTGTATAAAGTTGACTTCTTTTTGTTGATTCGAATTGCTTGTAGTCATAAATATAATGTCCATTTTAATACTTTTCTTGACAACTAATTCATGTCCAAATTTGATCAATGAGTTATGGTGTTTAAAAATAGATGACGTGAATTGTTTGCCAAAGTCTATATTAAACCAAAATGATTTATCTTTACCTCTTAAGAATTTATTATATTTCCAGATTTGTTTTTGGAATTATATCACAAACAATGAGATACAAAATGGTCCATAGAAGTTAGAACTCTTTTGTGCCGATTGTTGGTCATATGGTTTTAGGGTACAAAACACAGATGGAGTCAGAAAATTTTGCTCGAGGGGCACACTTTAATAATTTTTGAAAAATATAATACAAATTGGTTCTTAAGAAGAGCAAATTACATAAAAAATCAAAATATTTTAAAAATTTTTACACTATAACTTTTTCGCTAGACATTTTGAGTTTTTACACTAATAATTGCACAAAGGTTAAACACAAACAAGAGCATTCGATCTCTCGAGCCCAACCGATCTTGATATTTCAAGCCCAATTTAGAGATCATTTATCAAACAAGGTTTATGCTAAGTTTGAGCTCAAGCTCGAATTAAGTTTTTAACGAGCCAAGCTCGAGTTGTTCACTACTTCACTTATGGATATAATTCCATCCTTATTATGCTTCCAAACTTTGTGGTTACGTTGTGATTAGTAGTTGAGTTGCTTTACCTGTGGTTCATTTCCCATAAACACCGGCCTCCTCCACTATGGGGTATCTTGCAAAAGAAAAAAGTCCTTCATTGCTAAAAAAACAGCACTAAATAACATAAATCGTCCATGTGATTGGTAAATAATTGCATGGTTCAACCCTTAAACTGTAATAATGTTGAAAGTTAGCTCTAAGTTTGTATATTAAACTTGGCATATATCATTTTACCCTATAACTTTGAAGTTCTTTCAAATTGTAACGTTGAATTTTATTTATTTATTTATTTTTTGGTTTTCTAACTTTTTAAATGTATCATTTTATCCTATACCTTTGAAGTTCTTTTAAATTGTAATGTTGAAAGTTAGCTCTAAGTTTGTGTTACTTGGCATGTATTTAAATCTTAGCTAACTCTTCCACCGGGGTTCATGGTTTTGATGCACTAACTTCTTTAGACGCCTTGGATTTTTGACGTTTTCTTTTTGACGGGCACCACCTCTTCGACGAGAGAGTTGTTTTCAACGGGTACAGATGGATCACCCGAACCTTGAGCCTTAGAATAATCTTGACTACCAAAAAACGGATCCATATCATCATCAAGATTAAAATGGTTAATCAGAGAATATCGTTGAGAAGTTTGAGCTTGGTCCATCGGTTGATTAAACGGTGGTGGTGAATCGTGTAACATTTGCGAACGATACATTTGATTGTTGATGGTAAAAAGGTTGTTATTGTTGTTGTGGTTGGTTCAACGGAGGTTGAAACAGATTATTTTGATAAAAAAAAGTTGTTGTTATTGTGATTGGTATACGAAACTCGCGGGTTGAAATTGAATGGGTGGTGAGAGACTAGATAAATGAAAATTGGGATCCGGTGTTACAAAGTTTTGAATGTTTTGTTGTTGTCGGGATTTTGGTATTTTGGCTTTGAGAGTTTCTTGAAACATTATATAAGTTGAGAAGATTATAGTAAAGATTTGTTTGAAATTATACATAAAATGAAGAATTACATGGTATTTATATTGTCAATGGATAAAGTTTTTAAAGAATTAAAAAAAGTAAATAAATTTATAAACGGTTAAACATTATAACCGTTGGGGGTTTGATTTTTTTTCGCCATAACTCGGTCGAAAATTCGATCGATTCATCCTTTTTTGAGGTCTAGATAGCGTTGCATGTGAGGGTGTAAAGGTGCTCGACCCGTTGATCATCAACCATTACACTCGGTCTTAAACATCACAGTATATAGGCATGACGTGTTAAAAAGTGACAAAAGAAAACCACAGAAGATTTTGTTTATAATTTGCGAAATTTTAAGAAGATATATAGCATAGGGAGTTGATTGAGACATTTATATTTTTTATTGGAACACTCAACTATATGAACACTCAATTATATAAGCAGTAAAACACATTGTAACATATAAAAGCAAAATGGTTAATGTGGAAAAATGAAAAAGTCAATATGTGAAATGTTGAAAAATTTATATTAGTTAAGAAAAAACTTAAAACATCATAATAAAGAAAATGTTGAAACTAAAAAAGGAAATGTTGAAACTTATGTTTCAACAAATACACATCGAAAACCGGGTTAACCCGGGACCCTTCAAATTCGATGGGTTGACTCGGTTTAATTTGACTGGTTTTTTCGACCAAACCCGTCGGGTGACCCTATTTAAATTGACCTGTTTTTTGGACCCGAACGGTT
Source organism: Artemisia annua (assembly GCA_014162995.1). Taxonomy (NCBI): domain Eukaryota; kingdom Viridiplantae; phylum Streptophyta; class Magnoliopsida; order Asterales; family Asteraceae; genus Artemisia; species Artemisia annua. The sequence goes on along the minus strand of LBNU01014407.1, from coordinate 137,092 downwards.
CAACCAGTTAAACCACCCAGGTCGAACCAGGTTTCAAAACATTATGTTTAACCATCAAATCGTCAAAATTTTATTATTTTTCGCTTATAACCAATAAACTATTTTTTATCGCTAAAACTATCTGTCGTTATAAAATTCCGTTGTTATACACAGGTATTCGTCTAGTATATTAGAATATCCCAAAAAGTTTTTTTTTTTTAAAAGAAAGAAAAGAACATCCTGATTTTTATGATTTATTTTGACTAAGGTAGAATGATCATTTGTTGTAATTACTTTTATATTAATGTTAAATGACCCCTAACTTGTATTTTGATTGGTGTAAAAGCTCATTTGCTTGAGGACAAGCAAATTCCAAGTGTAGGGATATTTGATAAGGATTTATTTGTACGTTTTAAGGGGTCATTTAAGCCCCAAATCATATATTTATGGTCAAATATTGCCTCAAATCGTTTTTTCTCATTTTAGGTACCTGGGACGTGATTTCTGGAATATGGAGCATTTTGCATTTTGGACGTTTTTGGGCTCAAGAATGAAGAAAACAACAAAGTCAAGGAAAAGTCATAATTTACACGTGACGGCGTCAGGCTTTGGACGCTGACGCCGTCACTTGATTGTTGATTAGTTGTCTATTATTTAGTTGATTGACTCACGTTAGGTTTAAGAAAACTGGCTAATCTCCTTTGTGTAATAAGCTTAAACGTCTTAAGAAACGTAATCGAATGGCACTTACGGTTTTATTCGTTGTATTTAATGCATGAGTAGAAGTTAATGATTTTATGATAGGATACTAAACGTGTCGTCATAAGAAGAAGCCAATATTCATAGAGTTGGGGTAGGTTGTGTACACCCCACGACTGGTATTAAGGAATACAACGCTTCAACTAAACAAGTGTGATTCAACGAATCAACAAGAGATAACTAGGGAGGAATTATATCTAAGTAAACACGTTTCCCCCATCATAAGAAGTTCACCAATTTTAATTTCTTGTTATTTATTTTATTTTAATTTAATTAGTAATTTTTGGTTAGTTGACTAGCAACTAATTCCGCCTACTCTTCCAATACCCGAGATTTTTACTGCTTTTATAAAATATAAAATACAAAAAGACCTTTAGACCTAGTTGACCTACACTTCAATCCTAACGACACTATTCCCCTAGAGAACGATTAATCCCCCAGACATACCTATACTACACTACAACGATCAGGTACACTGCCTGGAGGATTGCAAACTTCTCAAGATCCCTTGAGAAGTAAAACCTTTTGCGAAGGTCTTGTGATCCCCCATCAACTTAAAGGCTCTGTACTCAATCGGTGGGCCTGTAAAATATACAGAAACCACCTATGTAAGTATAAATTGTTTTGTTGTCTGTTTTGTTGTCTCTCCGAAAGGTTATGAGCTGGTAGTAAAACACGCTGACCAGATACATCTGAAAAATAAACAACATACAAATAGCGACCATGAAGGTCAGTAGTCAGTCTCATCCGTAAACGAAAAAGCAATTGGAGCAGGAAATGTGAATGGTACAAAGCGCATGTTCCTAACCTTGGTTGTTGTTTGCAACCGGGGATGGTTGTGTGTCGCTTGTTGTGAGAGGCACAACATTCAAGGATGAAGGAGCATCAGTATAGATTGGTGTGTTCACTGCAGGCAACGGTACAAACTCATGCAAATGCAACGGCAACTGGTCACCAGACCGCCTATCAGTTGGGTGAAAATTTGGTTCCAAGCAAAGTGAGTGGTACCTAACATACATACATTAACATACATGAAAATGTGAGGCAACAGAAGCTAACAAAATGGCCTAAAATCAGTACACACAACCGCAATAAATGTGAATAGTAGAAAGAACATGTCCCTAACCTTGGTTGTTGTTTGCAACCGGGGATGGTTGCCTGTCGCTTGTTGTCAGAGGCACAACATTCAAGGATGGAAGAGCATCAGTATACATTGGTGTGTTGACTGCAGGCAGTGGTACAAACTCATGCAAATGCAACGGCAACTGGTCACCAGCCCATCAGTCGTGTAAGAATTTGGTTCTAAGAAAGAGTGAATGGTACCTAACATACATACATTAACATACACGAAATTGTGAGGCAACAAAGGCTAACAAAAAGGCCTGAAATCAATACGCACCACCAGAAATGACGACTAATCATTCCTAACCTTCTGCCCCACGAATAGGGGACTGCAACATTTCTGGAACCTGTGAAGTAGTTGTAGCAAGAAAGCGACGTTCATCTATGGTAGACGGTCGGGGATCCCTGGTTTTACGCGGAAGCTGGCCACCAAAAGGCACTGATGGCAGTTGGAAAAAACATCAAAGATTTAATATAAGTTATCGTTTAAAAGGAAACTAGGCAACTGTGGAACCGACATAAAAAGCTAGACATCAATCATCCAAAACCACACGACAGTACCTTCTACTGGTCTCTTGCACTTATTGCCAACTGTTGTGCTCGAAACTTGGGAAGGCATAGGAAGCGTAACTATATTCCGCATAATAGGCCCAGCCTGGAATGTCTTCACCCCAACATTAGTCGTCGCATAGTGAACCATTCCTGTTACAAAATCCAGCGCCAACGGACTAGTGCGCGCGGCTGCACATAATATCGTAATTCATTATACAAAGCAACTTGCAGAAGACATTGGTGTGAAAACATAAAGGACTAAAACACATATGACAATGAAAAAAAACAGCCAGACTAACCTATAGACGAAGAAGATAGAGAAGCATGTTGCATTACAACCTATTAAACCGGCCGAGAACAAATGGGTCTCGTCTCCATGAAAGGTTGTTCCACACCAATATTTTTAGCAACATGCACAACACCAGGGACAACATAGCGATTGACGCCATTAAAAAGTGTATGATCACCTATATAACAGGAAAGAAACCAAGAGTTAAAAGACACTTGTATGAAAAACACTTATAAATATTGGCATAAACAATATCCAGTGAATTACCAGTAATTTGGTTGCAAGAGGCCTCCAGTGTTTTCAATTTCTTTTGATCAATTCCTACACACATCATCGTCCTCACCCATTTTTCTTTTCAACGACATATGTTGGCAGTCCACGAACAACGTAGACGCAGGTAACATACACAAGGCCTTTTGAGGGGAGTGAGAAGGCATAGGTTCCACACATAATGCATCACTAAGAGTAGCAAAAAAATTGGAAGCGGACACCTCTGGGACACAACCATGACTTTTACGTACGTAGACGTTGTTACTGGTACCGCCATCATTATTCGGTTGAATGTTCTCAAGTGTCGATGTCACGTAAGTATGTAAAATTTTACTTTCTTCTTCATTTACCATGATTAATGTATAGAAAACATATATAGGAGTCCAAATAATGCAGTCGAAAAACGGAACCAATGAAACTCAAAACGATATAGGGAAACAATTTATGGCTACTCATTAGACAACACAACAAAGAAGTTAGCAACGTAAAAAAATGTAAGAAACAAAAACAACATGCAATAATAGCCCGAAACGCTTTAACATTAATTAACACTAACCCTTAAGTACCAGTCACTTGTAGAAGGAAGAAACACACAAAATAAAACATGCAATAACAGTATAAACGAAGCAAGTAAATAAAAATTGGGACGACAACAAATCAAGGCAAACCTAAAACATGCAACACCAATATCAAGGCATGCAAAGCAATCAAAACAACGTTAAGTAAGCCTGCACCTAGAGATGATAGTGATGAAGTAGCTCAGATCTGAGTGACCTACCTTCGAAGTTGGTGAGTTGCTTCTGAAAGAGTTAAGTGACAATGAGAATACGAAACATTAAAATCGGAAATTATATCACACATGAATAGGCCATTCTATTTTAGTTGGGAAAGAATATTAGGCCCAAGCAACTCAGCTGAATCCCACACTAACAAAAAGCCCAACAACCCAAAAGATATCTACGTGGCCCATGGTCACATACTATTATTTTATGTATATTCTACATTATGTCTGTGGTTACATACTATTCTTTTATATATATTGTACATTAAATAACATGCATCGGAGCTCGCTCCAGAGCAAAATGTTATATAGAGATAATATTATAAAAACAACTTGTAATACTTTAATTAATTATTAAAATATTATTTTATAATTTAATTATATTATTTTCTCTTACCTCATTTTATTTCTCTCTCTTACATCAAATCCAAATCCAAATACTAAAACCAAATTTTAATCCAAATCCAAATCCTAAACTCACCTATATACCAAACGGGCCCTAAGTGTTGTTTGTGAAACAAATTACTGTAGATGAACAGTAAGTTTATTTTTCTTTAATTTGAATATGATATGTGTAAATATAACTAGGAGTTTAAGTCAATAAGATTAATTAATCCAGTTTCCAGTTGGTCGGGGCTTTTATAAAGGCGAAGTTGGCCATTGGTTCGAATCTCGGAAATTGCGGGGCTTTTTTTCCTTCTCTTTTCTGGTTTTCTAACTTTTTGATATATCATTTTACCCTATAACTTTGAAGTTCCTTCAAATTGTAACGTTGAAATTTCCTTTATTTATTTTTCCTTTTTCGGTTTTCTAACTTTTTAAATAAATCATTTTATCCTATAAGTTTGAAGTTCTTTTAAATTGTAACATTTTAAGTAAGCTATAAGTTTGTGTTAAACTTAGCATGTATTTTAATCTCACCTAACTTTATTTTATTTATTTATTTTAATCTGTTGTCGCAATTTTGAAGCAACTAGACGAAAAACATGGAGTTGAGACTTGGGAATAGGAGATCACATTTATATATCGACGTGTTTATCCCGACACTTGATATGGCTTCATGTGTAGCCAAGTTTCACAATTTTTCACCCCGAACACAGAAATCTAAACATCCTTCCAACTTTCTTTGGCTGCTTCCCACCAATCTTCGGATTCAAGTGCGACCAAACATTATGGTGGGGGGGGGGGGTGATTTGAGAAGGGCTTGAAGAAGAGGAAGAAATTCATGCAAATCAATGTCCCTCGGTTTACTTAGCACAATTATCTCATATTCAAGAAAGGCATGAAGAAGAAGAGGAAGTCCGTGCAAAAAAATACGGGTAAATTTGGGTTATTGGAAACTTAGTTACGAGAAGCACAAAGTAAATTTAAGATGTATATGAATGTGTCCTTTATTTGAATCATCGTTTGTTTACATCCTTCTATGCAATGGTTAAGGAATTATTTTGTACATATGTTTTTTATATATATATTGTAAAATATCCTGAAATAGTTGGCGTAAGGTAGACGTTTGAAATTATTTCTATTCATCTTCTATTGAGTGTGGATTTATTTATATTCCCATTTGCAAATTAAAATATAATTGAATTACTGTACCCCATTACGCTATATGCCAAAAATTGGTCGGTGCTCCTGTACGCCTGTTAAAAATTAATCCCTGATCTATAACAATTTTTTTAACTGAATTACATATAATTGCTAAAAGTGTTGGAGTGCCTACCTATTCTTCATTCGGTTTATATATATAGCAGAATGTGTGAGGTTTAGGTTATTGTGTGTATCGAAAATATTAGTTAGGGCTCGAGGGTTCGATCCGTATTGTTAGTATTCTCATTTTTTGTATTCTCATTTTTTTCCTTTCACAAAAAAAGTAAATAGGTGTCAGCAACGTCAACTTTTTCCTACAATAACATGTTCGTAAAAAAAAAATAAAATAAAATAAAATAAAGGAATCAATGTTTCCTTTTTACAAAAATAAGACCTGAATTGGCTTTTCCGCAACGCGCAGGAGCCAAATTCATTGTTAAAATACACTAACATTTGTCTTTTTGACACATATTCGAATATTTTGGTTTTCTATAAATGTTAAGGTTGCGTTTAGTTAGAGGAAAACACTCTTGTTTTCTAAAAAATAGTTTGTGAAAAACAAGGAAAATAGAGATCGCGTTCAAATAAGCGTTTTTCAACAAAATATTTTGCAAAACACAAAATCCTCTATTTCCTAACTTAAGAAGGAAAATTACAAAACAAATTTTATTTGTTGTCCTTGTTTTCCTTTCCAACCTCCCTCATTTTCTTCAAAATCTGTTATATAATAAAACAAAACCCCTAGTGGGTACTTTCGTATTTTGGAAAAAAAAATATTTCCTTATTAGGTAATATTTTAATTATTATTTTTTAATTTAAAATTTTAGAAATTTGTTGATATACTACACAAGTAGAAGATAAGTACAAAAACATATAGATAATATGCAACTAATAACAGGATTAAATTTTTTAAATGATTATCTTTAATAATAAACAAATATAATTAAAAATCATAAATCAAACAAAACAAAAGATTAAATTATTTGCTTTTTTAAGAAATAAAAATATATCATTCAAAAAAAAAAAAATTAAAAACCCGCGCGTGCGCGGGCATTATAACTAGTAGAAAATAAAAACATCAACTAAACGGTTTTTCTATATTTTCAAGTGTTTTGTGAGGATAAATTTGTCTTTCAAATTTTTACAAAACTAGATATAGAAAATAAGAGAATTTTTTCTCCAACTAAATGCACCCTAAACATTTGCGGTTTATCTTGGACTAGCGATCCTTTTCACCTAGCATCGGCAAGTGTATAAGCTTGTGAAACTTTGCTACTTTTAGCTATTTATCAATTTATGACGTTACCTACTTGTTAAAACTTGAACATCACATAGTAATATACACATGACGCGTTAAAAAGTTTGAAAAAGAACCCTTAGAGTAATATACACATGACGCGTTAAAAAGTTTGAAAAAGAACCCTTAGAAGATTATATTTAAAATTTGCGAAATATTTATTAGAAGATATAGACTTAGAGTAAGGATCAAATGAGAAATAAAAGTAGAATGAGAAGAATGAGAAGTAACCAAAGCCGCACATTTCAGATGCACATACAAAATAAGATGCATCTCCCATGAAATTCTCCTTCTTCATTTGAAATGTGTGGCTATAAACATTTCTCATTCTTCTTATTTAATTTTTTTTAAGATAAAAAGTTTTTAAAAAAATGAATAAGAGAATGGATCTAGTAAGAAGAAAAAATAAAATGAGAAGAGTGAGAAAAGTTTCCAACCACACAATTCAAATAAAAGGGAGAAATTTAAGGGGAGATGCATCTATTTTTGTAGGTGCATCTCAAATGTGTGGTTGTGGTTTCTTCTCATCCTTCTCATTTTAGTTTTTCTTCTCATTTGATCCTAACTCAAATGAATAATCCTAATTTTGAAAGTTTTGTCATTATCCCTTTAACTTTATTTCATATCCCATAGTACAGATTTTGGCATAATATAACGTGAACACGGCAAAAGCGTGAACTGTGGAGTGGAGTACCCCCATTTAATTTACTTTAATTTAATTTCACCAAAACCACCACCACCCCCCAATTCTCCACTCCACTCTACAACAACTCTAATCACCCCTGAAATTCATTCATTCCTTCCATAAATCTGATATGAAGAACTAAAAACATCACCGATTTACCCCAAAACAACCATCCGTACACCATACATAAAAGGTTATTTTTTTTATTTAGGGTTTTTTCTTTCTTCCGATTATCTATATACATTGTATCATTCATCAGTTTACTTTTAGTTTTTGTTCCCTTTGTTTTGTTTATTCTGTTCTGATTATTTATTATTATATTTATTTGTTTGATATGTTGTGTTTAAGAGGTTACTAGTGACTAGTGAGTGGAAGAGCTGTTTAATATTTTATTATCATGTGGACTTAAATTTCCCACCTTATTTTCAGACTTATGGGCTTATAATGATAACCTTATATAAAGTCTCAAAATAAGCCTGATAATTTGAGATATAAGCCGAAATCACATAAGCCAACCTTTAACAAACAGCCCTTAAGCATGCGGTCCACTTTAACATAGCTTTTAACACTTTCGATCAAATAATTACAACATTTAGTTTGCTTGCTTACTTTAGGTGAACTTTTCGGCCTAGTGAGAAATCTCTATTTTAACTAATGTGTAAAACATCACAGCTTACTCGACGTTATTATTATAGCTTATGTAAGAAGTACGGCTTTTTCCAATAAAATGCAGCTAACAACTAGTATATGATACACATTCTAACTTCAGCTATTACATCTGTTGTTGGTTATAAAAAGTTATTAATCTCACGCAATATGAAAGTCCCTTGTAATGATTAGCATTTCATAAGTATTGATCTCACACATCATTTCTAGTTATTCATTCATATGAGTATATTCTAACTATTTACTATCTGAATCTGATGACACAGCTTGCCTTTCTCAAAATGGGTTCTGTTAACTACGACGATGAAACACGGTCTGTCATTAGTGACGTTGGAGATATTGGAAATGTGGATTTTGCAAATGATGGGTCGTCCTATAACTACAATCCTGAGAATGAAGGGCCAATTGTTATCTCTGTTCCATTTCCTTTGGCTGACGGGAAGCCTCAGTTTGTACCCGTCGGTGAAACCGTTTTCAATGCTATCACCATCGAGAACACATCTACCGAAGCAGCAACTCTATGGTCAGTTGAGATATATGACTCGAAACCAGAGAAGTGTTTTACCCTTTCGGTGATGGAACCTCCGTCACCTAATTCAGATGAAGATTATGTAAAATCATTTGTAGATTCGTTTTCTTTGGAGGACAGGACTTTGGTACCTGGTAAAACGCTTACCATTTACTTGTTATGTAAACCAACTGATAGAGGTCTGCATACAACAGCTGTTCACTTTTCAATTGATGATGTTAAAATAGAGAGGATGGGTTTCATAATCGCAGAAGATAAGATTTCACGGTCATTGACTTCAAAGAAACCGTACAATAGACCAAACAGAAACAAACCAATGCTACCGAGGATATATTCACCTGGTGGGGATAATTCGGGACTCAAAGTAATGAGGGGTTATCGTCCTGCAAAGGCTAATAGCCGACCATACAGATATAAGCTTCCGGACTATCCAATCCCGAAGGATATAAGGGATGTGATTCAAAATAAGGGTGTTCCTGATGCACTAATGGAAGGCCTCACGAAGAAGAACTATGTCCCGTTTTTTAAAACCTTGATTAATATGGAAGAAATTAAGCTGGAGGTAAAAAAAATTAAAATCTGATTATAGACTATAATATTTGAAATATATATATTTTTAAATTGATTATGTTTATATTTTAAATTTTTATTTCAGGAGGACATGAGAACATATGACATGCAAGGAGTTGTTTTTAAGAGAAAATACAGGCTTCTGTCACTTGAAGTCCCAGGACTGGCTGAGAGAAGACCATCTCTTGTTGTTGGGGATTTCATTGCTGCAAAGCCTACATTTCAGAACGAATATAATACGTCTCCTCTATACACGGTTTGTTTCACATCATAAAAGTGACTGATTGAGTTTACACAGATGGATAACAGTATTAGTATCATAGGACTAGAGGTGGCAATTTCAGCTTATTTAATTTTGAACGAGTAAAATTTGTTTAGGTCTTATCTTTAACAGGTTAAGGAACGGGTTGAAAGCTGCCCACAAACTGTATCTTAATGCGTACATCTGAAATACTTTTTCTGTAGTAACAGTATAATACCTGTTTCATTATTCAACACACAAATTATAAAGTGATATTACACACTACGTCCCATACTCTGTTAGTGGGTGTTTAGGATTGCATATCTTTAGCTTATTTATCGCTTGTAAGCACTTTAAAATAAGCACATCCCATGTGTTGATATAAAAGATTTCCTCACGCAATAAGAAAATAAGACTATAAGTACATAACACTTTGAAAGTGCTTAATTCCTTCCAAATATATAATACGCCAACGGCCAACGAGCACTTAAAATATGCTATGCCAAACACCCTCTTAGTTTGTTCCCAAATATATCTTCACTAAACAATGTATTATCCCATTCTACCCTTAATCACATCCAATAAAAAAGGTGCGTTAATTGTATATTTAAATGTGTGCATCTTAAACGGGTATGACTGTCGTTTGACTAGAATGACTGTTGTTTTCTTTGTTGTGTTTTATCCTTTTATACTATTTGACATATTGAGTAAGCTTCAATGGTTTCTTTTACAGGGGTATATTACCCGTGTTGAGGCTGAAGAAGTTCACTTATCATTTCATGAGGATCTTCACTCATACTATTCTGAAGGTGATCGCTTTGATGTAGAATTCCAGTTCAACAGATTAGGCGTGCGAAGATTATACCAAGCTATTGAAGCTACAGGAAAATTGGATACAGAATTTCTTTTCCCTGATTTAGCTTCAACTGAAAGATACATTGAAACATCCCCTTTGGTTCCAATTTCTTGTAATCTCAATGAGGAGCAATTAAGTTCAGTTGAAATGATCCTTGGCTGTAAAGGGGGTCCACCTTATGTTGTTCATGGTCCACCAGGCACTGGTAAATCTGTCACTTTAACAGAAGCTATTCTTCAACTGTACAGAACCCGAAGAAATTCAAAAATTCTTGTATGTGCACCTTCAAATTATGCAGCTGATCATCTTTTAGACAAACTTGTAATGGAAACTGCTGTCACTATTGGAAATGGGGATTTATTAAGGCTAAATGCAGCATCACGCTCAGTAAATGATATTAAACAGGAATATCTTGAGTTTTGCTCTTATGGCGAGGAAGAATCAGCCTTTAACTGTCCTATGTTTGAGAAGCTTGCAAGATTTAGGGTTATAATATCAACATACTCAAGTGCTGCTTTGCTTTATGCTGAAGGTCTACAAACGGGTCATTTCACTCATATCTTTTTAGATGAAGCAGCACAGGCCTCTGAGCCTGAGACGATGGTCCCAATTTCTCATTTTTACAGACGGGATACTGTGGTTGTTCTTGCTGGTGACCCGGTGCAGTTAGGTCCTGTAATCTTCTCTAAAGAGGCTGAAAATTCTGGTCTCGGAGTATCATATATGGAAAGACTCTGTGAATCTAAGTTTTACAAAGATGGCAATCAGAATTACGTGACCAAATTGGTTAGAAATTACAGATGTCATGAACACATTCTTTCTCTCCCTTCAGAGTTATTCTATAAAGGGGACTTAGTTTCATGCAAAGAAGACGATACATTATACCCTTTGACGTGGAAAGATTACCTTCCTAACCCTGAATTCCCGGTACTTTTTATAGGTGTTCAAGGTGTTGACGAAAGAGAAGGTAATAACCCTTCATGGTTTAATAGAATCGAAGCAAGTGAGGTCGTTGAGGTTGTGATAAATTTGAGAGAAAAGGGAATTAAGAGTGAAGATATTGGGGTGATAACACCGTATAGGCAACAAGTTTTAAAGATTAGTGAAGCACTTGAAACTTTTGTTGGGTCGGATATAAAGGTTGGGACGGTTGAGTCATTTCAAGGGCAAGAAAGGGAGGTTATTATTGTATCTACTGTTCGATCAACTATAAAACATAATGAGACTGATAAGAGGCATTGTTTGGGATTTTTGAGTAATCCTAGACGGTTTAATGTTGCTATTACGCGAGCCAGGTCGTTGCTGATTGCAATTGGCAATCCACACATAATATGCAAGGTAATCGCTACTCCTATCTACACTTTTGTAACTCAGACTGTGATATTTGCCTGAAAGACTGCATATTTAAATTTGGAGGTCAGTGACACTGCTTCCCAACATAAAAATTGATTGAGATAGAGGTGGCAAATTAGACGGGGTGGGTTACTGGTCAAAACAGGTAATTTTAATGGGTATGCATCTGGATTGGTTTACCAAAAGATTTTTTTGTCCTGCTTCTTGAACACGTTTTTTTAAAGAAATATATGGTGTTTATAAATGACTAAGAAAAGGGAAATTAGTCAAAGTAGCCAAATGATTGGGTTGTAACTAAATAGCCGCAAGCGTTTCTATGGGGTTTTATCTTTTTTTTTTTCTTCGGATTAGACAGTGTAGTTAAAAGCCCGTGCCTATAGTCAGATATTCTCTCAGGCCAGGCCCAACAGCCATGCGCCCATGCCACCTTATCTTGCTCAGGCCAGACCACGTCACTCGGGCCCTCGCCTTTGTTGACCAGGCCCTCGCTATTGTCTATGAGGCCTGATGTGATTTTCGAAAAAAATTTTGTTACTAATGTTAGATAGTCGTCTGATGACATTTGGGTATTGGGTGTGCTTTTAATGTAATATATAAACCCCTCTCATCTCTCCTCTATGATGCGTATCAGTGGCCTTAATTATTTAGCGAACAAGCTTTAAAAGAGGACAATTGAGGGTTATTATGATTAAAGATTACACATGTTTGGTTAAGTGAATGGAAAGCTACAAAAGACAATTGTATTTTTTGTTTGTTTAAGACTTNTTTTTTTTTTTTTTTTTTTTTTTTTTTTTTTTTTTTTTTTTTTTTTTTTTTTTTTTTTTTTTTTTTTTTTTTTTTTTTTTTTTTTTTTTTTTTTTTTTGTGTGTGTGTGTGTGTGTGTGTGTGTGTGTGTGTGTGTGTGTGGACTTGAAAGGCATTTTTGGGTCTTCAAAAAGGATAAAATTCCGAACAAAAGACAGCTAAAAATAAATAATAAATAATCTTGCGCTTCTTGCCTTTTAACTATCTTGGGATTAGAACAAAAGACAAATAAATTTAACAAAAAGAATAATCCCGCAAGTCATGAACATCATAGCTTGTGGAATTGCTTTCGTTTGTCTACATATTTGTGGACTTGGAAGGATATGAAGCTGAACAAATGGTTGTGGGACTCTTGGCTATTTTGTCAAAACAAATGCCAGTTTGGTTACTTTGACCAATTCTCTCAGAAACTGCATTCATAAAAATACATTATGATTCCTTGAACTATGTGATTTAGTAGATCCATGCCTTAACATCACACTTTGGTGACTTTGACCCATTTAAGCCCTTTTCTTTTTAGCAAAATATATGATTTTACCCTTCTGGCCAATTAATCATAGATCATGGCAATTTCGACCCTTTTGTCCGTAATAGTTGGTATTTGGTAGTTGATCTATAAATGCTGAATATTTTTGGTTGATGGTCGCATGTTGAAATGTACTCAAATATGGCAGGATGAACACTGGAACAAGCTCCTTTGGCATTGTGCTGATAACGACTCTTATAAAGGCTGCTTTCTTCCTGACAAAGAGGAAATTGTTAATGTGGGACCTGAAACAGAGCAATACAACAGCTCCAATTGGCAAGGTAATTGGAATGACGGTGATCCAACAAGTTTCAGTGGTTGGAATGCCAATGAGAATGGCGACTTTATGCCCCCGGCCCCAGGGGCTAATAATGATTGGGATGTAGGATCTTGTGATTGGAATGCTAATCAGAATGGCAACTTTATACCCCCAGCCCCAGGAGGTGATGATGATTGGGGCGTAGGCCCAACAGCATCTGATAATATGGGTGATTCTACTATCCAAACACCCTCAGGAGCTGCTGATTGTAAGGATGACTCAACTGACATTCCAACAGAAACCACTAAATGGAGCGAGTACCCTTCTGAGGGACCCACAGGAGCTTCAGATAATTGGGGTGAAGGGCCATCTGAGATTTACGCAGGAACCTCGGATAATTGGGGCGAAGGGCAAACAGATGTACCAACTAATGATTGATAGAATTCAATTATGTAGAAAGGCAAAACAGCTTATAATAGGCGTATTCGGTCCCTTAGTTTATTCTCTCTCTCTCTCTACTGATGGAACCTTATGAGCTGCTATAGAAGTCTTTGGTTCGATCTTAACAAACTCGCTCGTACCCTAAAGGCTGCAAGTTTGCGTCTCATTATAAGACATGGTGCATGACTTTATTGTTGTTTGGAGAAACAAGTTGATGCTTGTTCTTTGCTAAAGGAACTTAGTTATAGCAAGTGTTTTCTTCATTGGTGTGATGAATTTATAGACAAGTTTTTGAGTTGATGCTTGCTGGGAGAATTATGAACAAGTTTTTAAGTTGCATCTAGTTAATGCTTGCTGGGAGATTCATAAACAAGTTTTTGAGTTGATTACTTCAACTAACATCGTATATTCATTAAGCTAATTATCACCTCTACGATACACAAACTACCTTCGGTTTAGATCATATAATCAAACTCTTAACAACAGCCCTAATCTAAACTATAAAATGATTCCATTTCCCCAAGTATTCCACCTTGCAACATTTACGCCTGTCTATTGGCTAAATAGCCAACAAGCTTGACTTGCCAGAATTGTAATAAAGGATCCATATGGTACATAAGGTAAGCTTACTTAAATCAGATCGGATTATAAGGGCTTATGAAGGGACTCATTGCAAGTTGACTTACACGCCCTATTCGATAGGGCCTTAGGAGTCTTTTAAAGCCACTTGCAGTCAAGCCACTAGGTCAAACAATGGAGAGGCTGTTGCGTTTAGTTGATTAATTCTTACTAATGACCATCTCTTATTTACTACAGCTCGTAGTCTCTATCTAGTAACCACTCGGCCTACATGAGAGGTGCTAGAAAGCCATTTCTCTTTACTTAAAACCTTGTGAAAGACTGAAAGCTCCAGTAGGTTTCACTCATAACCTTAACATCCAAATATGTATCCCTTGCGTTAAATTCATTATCTTTTAGAAAGACCTCACCTGAGAGTCTTGATTCTCTTAAACTTTTGTTAATGTAATCAGAAATGCCAAACCATTCCCTTCATTTCTAAATACTCGTAACATGCTACTACTTCATGAATATCATGAAAATCACTATAAGCAAATCGTCAAGCCCATTTTAGACTCCCCCACAGCTTTTAAGCACATTGTCTTGCCATCTGTGGTTAACGTGAGTTATCTTGTTGTCTTGATGATTGGTGTAGTCTTTTAACTCCGAGCATCAACAACATAGTTGGTCTAGCTCTAAGAGACTCTAACCTATAGCTCATATCCTGATATTCCCTTTGTGTCCAGTGATAGTGGTAGAGTGGTAGTGATCACTCTTAATATTTCATTTCGACAGCGAAATGTGTATTCACTTTCAAGTACACTCGTATCCGCTTACACACTACACAATATATAAACAACATGTCATTTTAATGTATTGACCACCGTATTTTTCCCACATTTGTATTGTAACCATCGTTGTTGATTGGAAATCCATCATGTACACAGCACAAGTATCACCGCAGTCAATTATAGTAGCATCCCTTATTTGCATATAGCACGAGGCGTGGCGTGGCGGCATGATCAAGCCTCACATTTTAGCATCCAAAGCGAAGCTTTTGCGTTTTTAAGGTCTGACATAAGAAGACACAATATAAAAATATTTATATATTTATATCATATTTCATAATATCGAGTTTATAAAAAGCGTTGTACATAACGAATAAGGTTAAGAAACTATCCTTACATGTAACATTCTTCATTTTTTTTTTTTTAGAAAAAGAAAAAAAATTGTCTGAGTTGAATAAAGAAAACTCGACACGCTTCATGCCTTAGTGCGCCTTATTGCGACTTTTCTCGCCTCATCTCACGCTACGCCTAGAGTCGACGCCTTGGTCTGTTTTGTAACGTGGAGGTCACGCCTCACGCCTTAGCGCTACCATGGTGGGCCTTTTAGAACCATGCTTATTAGGCAAGACTAACATCAATGCCTTTGTATACCTTTGTTATGACATACCTTGTGTATCTTTGTTGGCGTGTGTCTTACCTTGATTGTTTTTTATTGCATTCATAGGGATTCTTGTGGGTGCTTTTTAATGAGATCTCATGTTAAGCTCGAATATAAGTTAGGAAAGTATGAAGTGCATACTCGTTTGAGCTAATATGTTTCTAACCATGGCAAAGACGTGTGAGTCAAAGAGTTAGCGCCCCTTGTAGGGTACAAATGGGTGGTTGAGGTCCAATTCCCGCCAAAACTCAACCAACATAACTGTTGATATAAATAATGCCTAAAAACGTTATTAATATTTTTCGATATCTCTATGTTTTAATAATCACAAAATGTAAACTCATTAAACTAAGGATTATGACGTAAACAAGTATTTAGTCGTAAATATTTATTTTAACAACCTGATCACTCAAGGTATGAATAAACAAAATGCCTAATGCATTTTATGATCAAAGGAACATTTTCTTAATCACTAGATTTTTTATAAAATCTTATGAACATTTTATATCTTTTAGAAAATCATTTTTGGTATTAAATAAATATGTTAAATCCATTATAAATATATGAATTCAAATTTTCAACAAAAAATGGCAAAAATGTTCTAGAAAAACCTTCCCCAGTAAAAGACAAAGTTTATAGCCGTTACCGGGGGGGGCCCCCTTAATAATTAAGGGGACTGGCCATGCTCCTCTAGCTGTAAACTTTGCCTATAAATACTGGTTCATTTCTGGACTTTTTCCTCACCTTTTGCACTCCAAACTTTCAGATCTAAATCTCCTTTCTATTCTTTCACACTCTTTTGATCATATAATCATAAGCTTTTGTTTCCAAGTGATCCAAGCTTCAACTATTCAAGTGTAAGAGAAGAATACTTCTATTCATCAAGACAAGAAGTATTACAACTTAGTGTGATCCCATCATCTAAGTTGTTTGTACATTATCATTTGTAAATTATTCATTCATTTGTGTATAAGTTGTGAATATTAGTTAGATAGGTGTGAACTTAAGAAATTAGGCTAGTAAGGTGTGTAGGTAGAGAAGTTGTGAAGAGACTGTGGTGTGTAAGTAGAATAGGAGTGAAGAAAAAGTGGTTTGAATAAGTAGTGCTAAGTTGTGAAGAAGTTGTGAAGAAGTAGTGAAGAAGTTGTGAAGAGGTAGTGAAGAAGGTTTGAAGAAGTAGTGTAGTGATTAGTGGTGTGAGATTGGTTCTAGCTAGGATTAGAACTCGACATTTAGCTTAGTGTCGTTAATAGGTGTAAGCAAAGGTGTGCAAGGTTTTCTCCGCCATAAGGGAGCTTGTTGACATAGTGAAGAAAACTCTCGAGTTAGGTGCTCGGGGAGTGGAGTAGGGCGAAGAGGTGCTTCGTAGCCGAACCACTATAAATCTCTTGTCTCGCGGTTCGATCTTTCCATCTCTTACTTATTATCTTACTTACATTATTATTGCTTTAGTACCTAGATATAATTGTTCATATTGTGTAAGACTTGAATTCACATAATATCGAATCAAAAGTTTTTAAAGTAAACAAAGTTTTAAAAACAAAAGTTTTCATAATAAATCAAAAAGACATAAAACTAATCTCTCCCCCCCCCCTTCTAGTTTTCAACACATTCTCTCATTCATATCTAACTCATTCCTATTTCATTTTAGTCAACTTCTTTGTAGCAAGAAGATCAAGGCATTACAAGCTTTCACAAAATGTTGCAAGGCTTGTTCATTTGTTGTTGTGTGAATTGTTGTTGTTGTTCATACATCATTGTTTGTACAAAATAATCATAAACCTTCTGTAGTGATCGGTTAGTATTTTAGTGTAACATCTGGTAATTTTCCTAAAACCTAATCCTAGCCAAACTTCTATTTTTAGAGCCAGAAACGTTTTAAAACTTTAAAGCATGTTAAATTTGATTTGAAGAGNAAAAGACGTAAAACTATTCAACCCCCCCTTCTAGTTTTCCACAATTGGTATCAAGAGCCACGTCAAACAAGATTTTTAAAATATATTGTATTTTAAAACTTGAATCGATCTATGGAGAAAAATATTTAGAAGGGCAATCCATGCAAAGACCACCACTATTTGAAAGTGATGGTTTTCTTTATTGGAAAAATAGATTCGAAACTTATGTGAAATCAAAAGATCTTGATCTTTGGCATGTTATTACCTTTGGTGATTTCCCCCCCTATTCAATATAATTTTGAAACTAAAAAGGATGAAATTGTATCTTTTGAAAAACAAAATGATGATTTGAAAAAGAAACTAGCAAAAAATAATGAGGCTAAAATGGTTATTTATAATGCGTTACCACGCAAAGAATATGAAAGAATTTTTATGTGTAAAACCGCAAAAGAAATTTGGGATTCTTTACTAATCACTCACCAAGGTAATAGTCAAGTTAAAGATAACAAAATAGATCTTCTTGTTCAACAATATGAATAATTTACGATTCCGGAGGAGGAATTAATAGATAATGCTTTTGCTAGGTTTAACACTATCATCACTATTAAGATCGTTTTTAGCTCGAGGTTGTTTAGACCTCATCTAGGGATTAAACAATAATAATGATAAAGAACACGATACGCAGCGGAATAAACAAAACAATCATTATTATTGCTACAAGGTTTCTCGTCATCATCTCTACTCTAACATACAAACACAATAAGCCCCAATACTACGTGATCAAGTGTAATACGGTTACTCAATAATAACAGGGATCAATGATCCTTGAGGCTAAACCAAACAAACTAGTCTAGGCGTTTCCAGCCCTAGACACACACACACACGTTTTACTGATGTTACATTGTGACACACTTATAAAACCTATTCCCTGTATCTCTTTATATAATAGAGATACTAGGGTTAAAAAATAGTGAAATACTACAAAGGACCATAATGTAAAAACTTCTTTGTAAAGCAAGTCCCTTGTCTTTTGCATTGTCTTCATTCTCCTCTTTGTCACCTTAGGTCCTTCTTGTTTCATCCTTTTTGTCTTATCAACTCAAACGTATAAAACCCAACAATCTTCCCCTAGTTGATAATGACAAAACCGATAAGCACAAACTTCCCCTGAAGTTAATATGGGATGAAACATACGACTTCCCCTTACACCATGCTATATCACCAAGGATCTTCAAGTTGCAACTTCTATTTAAATTTTCTTCCCCTTTTTGTCATCATCAAATAGGGGACAAGTGTAAGCAACCTTGATCTTCACTACCACGAATCAATATTATACGACCAATCCATCTTTCCAATGTTTCAAAGTCGCCCACCATTAAGTTTTCCGCATCTATAAATGGACTTGAAACAGTAGAAATCAAAACCAGTAGTAGTAATAACAACCAGCAGTAGTAAAAACCTTCACCTCGATGTAGCATGTAAATGGTTAAACATTTGAACATTAAGCTTCCCCTAGAACCCATATGTTAACCAATGCTTGAATCTTCAATTCTGTAGGCTCTATGTAATGATTACTGATGAAGAAAACTAAGTATTACTAACTTGATGCTGAAGTAGAATAACCCAAACTTGTGTCTTATGTCTTGTACTAACCACGTGACTCCAAACTTATATGAAACAACAAATATAAGTAGACCGCAATCTCTTGACAAAATCCTCATCTTCAATGAGACACTGAGCACTACAATGTAACTCCTTCAAGTGATAGCAAGACCACCTTGCTAGATTTGTCAATTCTTCGTCACATCTTGAACGCACGAACAAGTTATCTTCAAAGTGTCATACCCACTTTGAGATATGATAAGAACACAATCTCGAAAAATTCCACTTTAACTTCAAATAGGTAATAAACAATCGTCTTCATAAATAATCATGTAATACGAGCTTTTGAATACCGTAAAGAACCAAAAACCAAAAATATTTGTGTATATCCGACCTGTCCATAAAGCAAACTGATATCGAATCATTGCTAAAACCCAAAACAATGTATCAAAATATATCTTGTAAACCAATCACTATCTCCATACAATCAAGCAGACTAGTAGACTAATAAAAAACCTTTAAATATCACTGATCTTTATGGGCCACCAACGATCAGAGTATAAAATTCATGCAAACCCTCATGAAGACCAAACCACTGATCATATATTGAGAAAACTTAACTTACGTGCAATTAGTAAATAATGCCATATCTCAACCGACCCATGATCTCAATATTAAATCATCCTCCCTGACGCATATAATAGAAGTCTCGACCAATGAAATCATGCACCTCACAACTCATTAATACTCCCAATTCATTAATATTAGTACAAGGTAGGAATCTTGATTAACAAAGAATATCATTGTCCCACTATCCTAGCCATCACGTGATATACAACTCATTGACCCTTGATTGATGAGTACGAGGTTATATGTTATATGCAAAAAACGACATCTCATGTGAAGATACCAAGGAAATATTGCACTGACCTACTATAATAACCTTAACCAATCTTCATACATAATATTCTCTTCCCCTTACTCTTGTAAGCAATTATCAGTATGAAATATGAACAGCAGTGGAAACAAACGAGGCAGCAGTGGAAACGCGTTAAGCATAGCAGTGGAAACGTAGAACTAGCAGTGGTAAATTTGTACTACCAGTGGAAACCATGAAGTCGAGCAGTGGTAACATGAAGCTAGCAGTGGAAACAAAAGTTTCAACAGTACCTTCGAATACTCAGTACAAAACCAACCAATGTATCATTAAATCCCACCTAAATAACCAGTACACCACGTTCCCCATATCCATCTTTGAACAAAAGAAACCCCAATAAAAAGGAGTTGTAGCAGCAGAATATTCAAAATCACAGCAGCAGTAAGCATCAAAAACGCATACTGTGACAATCATTAGGGTTCATCATAAGCTGTAAAACTTACTCAACAAAACTAATGAAGGTAATAGGAACAATTGAATAAAGACGATGAGGTGCTTAAGGTTAATAAACAATCAGTATTGTGGTTAGAAAATAGGTATTAGGGTTTGGTGAACATAAAGAATTCCCAGAAGCATATGAGTTATAAAACTCGAAACCCTAATAAACCCTAAAATCAACCATACCTTCATCCAAATATGCTTTTCTTCAATGAATTATAGACACCAAGCAACGTATATCCAACTTCCATAATTATTTTATTCAATAGAAACCGAAATTAAAGAAGTTGATATAAAGAAAACCCTAAAATTCGACTTACAAAACCTTTGTCTACAGCAGTTTTCGACACACCAGAACTTTCACGTAAAAGCTCAGATTGAAGATCCCTCCGGTGGAAATCTTCCTTGATATATAGAGATGCTCCAGTAAAACTTTTAGCCCGATCCAACGGTTAACGAAGTAGCTATCGCTGTTACAAAACTGCTTTGCAGAAAAATACGATAATTGTACCAAAGTCGAATTTTTCTTCTTTTCTTCGTTCTTCGACAAACCAAACACCTTGTTAATCCCATATCTAGAGCCCCTTGGCTCTGATACCACATGTTAAGATCGTTTTTAGCTCGAGGTTGTTTAGACCTCATCTAGGGATTAAACAATAATAATGATAAAGAACACGATACGCAGCGGAATAAACAAAACAATCATTATTATTGCTACAAGGTTTCTCGTCATCATCTCTACTCTAACATAAAAACACAATAAGCCCCAATACTACGTGATCAAGTGTAGTACGGTTACTCAATAATAACAGAGATCAATGATCCTTGAGGCTAAACCAAACAAACTAGTCTAGGTGTTTCCAGCTCTAGACACACACACACACACGTTTTACTGATGTTACATTGTGACACACTTATAAAACCTATTCCCTGTATCTCTTTATATAATAGAGATACTAGGGTTACAAAATACTACAAAGGACCATAATGTAAAAACTTCTTTGTAAAGCAAGTCCCTTGTCTTTTGCATTGTCTTCATTCTCCTCTTTGTCACCTTAGGTCCTTCTTGTTTCATCCTTTTTGTCTTATCAACTCAAACGTATAAAACCCAACAATCATAAGTTTAAAAGTACTTGATGAGAATTTTTCTAGTAAGAATTTTGTTAGGTAATTTCTTAGGGCTCTTCATCCGAAATGGCGAGCTAAAGTTACGGCGATTGAAGAATCGAAGAACTTGTCAACTCTTCAACTTGACGAGTTGATCGGCAACTTGAAAGTGTACGAAGCAATAATAAAGAAAGACTCCGAGATGGTCAAAGGAAAAAGAGAGCAAAGCAAGTCAATTGCATTGAATGCTAGGAAGGAATCTAGTGACGAGGATAGCTCAACCTCCGAAAGTGATGACGAAGAATATGCCATGGCCGTAAGAGACTTCAAGAAATTCTTCAAAAGACGAGGAAGATTCTTTAGACAACCACATGATGAAAGAAAGGCATTCCAAAGAAACAAAGATGACAAAAGTAGCAATAGCGAAAGGAAGTGTTTTAAATGCGGTGATCCAAATCATCTCATCGGAAAATGTCCAATGATGTCAAGAGATCAAAATCAAAAGGCATTTGTTGGAGGAGCTTGGAGTTATAGCGATGAAGATGAGAAAGAAACCACAAAGGAGGAGAAGTGTCTTATAGCCAAGGCACTCAATGAGGTACTTTCCGAAACCAAATACTTTAGCAACGAAATCAATAATTAGATGAAAAAGACCTAGATAATGGATATAATAGGTTATGCTAATTAGGTCAAAAAGTCACGACTAAAAATAAATCACTAAAACATATTAATAATCAATTAGAAAATGAGGTACTAGAATTAAAAATTAAACTACAACATTTGGAAAAAGGAAAAGAAGTTTTTATAGAATGTAAAACATGCTTAGAGGTCAAAAATGAAAACGAAAAACTTAAAGATGAAATTTTCAAACTTGACAAGTTTAAAAATAGTAGTAAATCACTTAAGAAAATAATAAGTGTTAAAGAAACTTCGGGAGATAAAACCGGTCTAGGATTCACCTCAACTAATGTTTCAACTAGTGAAAATAAAAATATAAAGTTCGAATGTGAATCTAGTAAACAAAAACCATTAGAGTCAAAACATAAGTATATACTTATAAAAGATAGAAAAATACCTATTGCGAGTGATGAGGAAGTAAAAAGTTTTTATAAACCATCATTAAAAGCCGAAACCGGATTTTCTAAACCAAAATTGAGATATAAAACTCCACCTCCAAATAGACCAAATAATCCTCATCCTCGGTCTAAAACCCCTCAACCTAAAAGAAATCAAGGTAGACAAAACTTTCCTAATAATAGTCACCTAATGTGGAATTATTCACATCAACCAAGTTTCAACCCTTGGGGAATACTTCCACCATACATGCAAATGCAAACCATGTTTGGTTCAAACAATTTTGGACAAATGGACAATGGGGACCAAGTGGCTAAATCGTTACTCATTGAATAATTCGGAAACTCATCTACGGTTGGCTTCTATAAGTCAATTTGACACAGATGACATCAAATAAGTACATATTATTGTTATCGTTTATCCTATTTATTTGACTTGTTTTACTACATTATCAATGAGAATCAATACTTAATTGTTTACTTTAGTAATTCTCAGGTAAAAACAAGCAATTGGTGAAACTTGGCGATTTTGGACGAATTATGGAGCAAAACAAGCAAGATGTCAAAAGTCTACTGAAATCCAGAAGATGCGCCGTATCTCTATCAATAGATACGCCGCAATATCATACTTAGATGAATTCGAAGACCATTGCCTGACTTTGAAGAATGCGCCGCATGGAATTCTACCATGCGCCGCTTATGAAACTTTGGTCAACGAAGAAGATCAAGCTTGTTCTACTCCAGATATGCCGCATTATACTCCTGACATACGGCGTATCACTATCAAGACTTCACCAGATACAATCCAAGACACTGAAGGACATGCGCCGCATAAAAGATCAAGATACACCGCATCTGAAGACGGTGTACGAATATTCCAGAATATATTAATCTTGGACCCCACGCGAAGTTAAGTACATGCGCCGCATCTACTTATGTCATGCGCTGCATCGTACCCTCTGACAGAAACTATAAATACCCCAAGACATATACGAATTTTGTGTGCAACAAAACCCTAAAGAGACGAATTCAGTCGAACAAGCATCACAAGACACACCCCAAACGAAGATATTAGAGCTGTAAGAAGGTCCTACATGTATTTAATTCATCAAGTAGTTTTGTTTTATTGTAATAGTACGCTTTAATTCATCAGGATTCATGGGCTTGTGGCAACCATACTGCTCCCCTTAAAATTGCTTTCTCATCAATTAAAGTTTATATGATGATGTTTTTGGTGACTTATATTAGTGCATTGATAACCACTGTGTCTAGCTGAGCCTGCGGGCTGCCATACCTGTTCCTCGCCTATTTAGCTAATGTCTTTGGATAAATAGGATAGACATAAGTGATCATTAAGGGTTTACTCGCCGATATAATGAGATCCAACGATAGAGAATAGATTACGATACGCTTCATATAAAACTAGCAATAAAACAATTGACAAGCTGCTTAACTATCAGGACAGGCCTTCTTCTGCTTCTATTTATCTATCTTTGTACGTGTTTGCTATTCGCTGATTCGTGCTCATTAGTTTATTTACTGTTTAGTAATAACCAAACTGTGCCAGTCTCTCAGGCTGAACCCCCCTTTTGTTAGATTAGGCTGTAAAACTAACTTAGGATATTAAAATACTGATTAGGTTAACTAGANATTACGATACGCTTCATATAAAACTAGCAATAAAACAATTGACAAGCTGCTTAACTATCAGGACAGGCCTTCTTCTGCTTCTATTTATCTATCTTTGTACGTGTTTGCTATTCGCTGATTCGTGCTCATTAGTTTATTTACTGTTTAGTAATAACCAAACTGTGCCAGTCTCTCAGGCTGAACCCCCCTTTTGTTAGATTAGGCTGTAAAACTAACTTAGGATATTAAAATACTGATTAGGTTAACTAGATAATACGTTCCACTCTTAGTGATCGACACTCTACTTACCATTATATTCATACTGACCGGGTACACTGCTCGTTAAGTGTGTATGTTATTGATAAGTTGGCTAAATATAGATTTAAAACTTGAGTAGGCATTAATACTGCTAAACCGCAACGACACATCACGCGCATCAAGTTTTTGGCGCCGCTGCCGGGGAGTGTATGGTTATTATCTGTTTATCTGATTAGTAATTTAATTAGATTTTCTTTTTATTAGGTTTTTAGATTCTAACCACTAACATTGTTGTATATTAGTTAGATTGCATTCATTGTATAATTTGCATATTTACTGTTTTTGTGTGTCTATTTTTGTTTTGTTTTATTAGTTTTTAGATTTTTCTTTTGTTTTTACAGCATAACTGTGTCGCTGTATTTTGCTGATACAAACGATACGGCGCATCTGTTTTTCAGATGCGGCGTATGGCGTTTTAATTTTATATGCAACGCATTTAATAATTCGAATACGGCGCATCTATCCCCTAGATCCGACGTATTATGTTTTTAATCAGAAAAAATTTAAAACCCTAACCGACATACGACGCATCTATTTCTCGGATGCGACGCATGTAATTATTTTATTAAAAACAGTTTTCGAATTAATTAAATAGAAGCGACGCATCAATTTCTATCGATACGGCACATCTTAGTCTGAATAAAAAATCTTGTATTTTGAAACATAACGAAGATACGACGCATTAGCTTCTGCTGATACGGCGCATCTAATTTTTATAAGTATAATTGATTTTTGATTATTTAAACATACGGCGCATTTAATTTATTAAGTGCGGCGTATTGATTTTCTGAATAAAAGTCTAATTTATTTTTAACGATTAAGATACGGCGCATCCTATTCTTAGGATACGGCGTATCGTCTGCAGATATCAGCAACTTTTATTCGTCCCAAACGGAGAATATTCTAATCAACTTTCCTGTCTCTTAGAAAGCTTTTACTTCAGAGCCTATTTGTTTTGTGTTTTAGGAATCGTGATTGATATTTTACAAACTGGTTCAGAAGACCAAGGATTAAACTTACAATCGACAAAATCGCATCAATTATGAGGTCGAAATTTTTATCAAAGAATTCTAGATCACAAATGAACTGTTGCTGAAAGAATAAGACAATATGATTAGAGAACTGGCAATTGAAGTGCACCAATTGTCAAAGGAGATTAAGGAAGTTTTGTTCCAAAGGCACGACCTGAAAGGAAATACTTTGATAATTACATCGATAATGAGAATAATGAAGTTGTCGAATTTGAACCAAAAATACTGGAATAGGAGCTGAACGTGAGTCTAACCTGAAGACTCTGGAATAAAGACAAGTGCTGACCGGGAGATAACCCAGATTTCTATCTTATTTTTCTGTTTTGTGTCGAGTCTGTCAGACCTGCAGAAGAAGCGGCGCATCCCCATCATAGGATGCGGCGTATCAACTGCACAGGTCATATCCATTTTAATTTTCTGCATTTTTTATTTTCTTTTGAACATTCTGTCAGTTCACTTAATACGGCGCATCCCTGTTTAAGGATGCGACGCATTGATTTTCTGATTCGTATTAATTCCAGGCTCGATACAACGCATCCTCTTCCATAGAATGCGGCGTATCGACTAACCTGATGATTTACAGTTTTTATTTTTATGTTTATTTTTACTAACTACTAATAAATTATGCAAGTTTGAACCTTCTTAACTCATGTGTGTTAAAGTTTTGGTGGTATAATAGATTCCTGTACTTTCTGTGAAAACATCATTCATTGAGCCTTAACGTCTCTCATCCACAAGAAAGTAGATTTTGCTCATAAACGCATAATGGAGGATCATACCGAGCAAATCTCAGGGGAGTTTCTACGTTCTAATTTTTTCATTTTCCAGTTTTTAACTTTCAATACAAACAACGAGGACGTTGTTTAACTTAAGTGGGGGGATGGAGAATTAGAACACTTACTTGTCCCAAACTTTTCAAAATATGCTTAAAATGCGCTTAAATTTATCAAAATTTAAAATTTTTTTAGCTTGTTTTTGTTTAAGTCTAAATTACATAGCCGCATACATAACCTTATTTTTTCCATAAATTAAAAACTTTAGTGTGCCGGTGACTTGTAAACTTTAGAACTTGGCTTGTATACTTTTCGAGATCACCATAATGAGTATTATCGATATAATTGGAGTGACTTGTCTAACTTGGTAAATTTCTAGGATTACACCCAAAAAGCCTATACATGTTATGTGATATTAACTAACTACACGGTTAGTTAACCCCCGTATAAACCTTTTGTTTACTCTCACTTTTAGAGTAAGATACCTCTAGAAAAACCCTCAGAGCGATTTCTTTCGTTTCTTACACCTTTGTTAAAATGTTTTGTTACACCCTTACACCTTAGCCTACCCTATAGATTAAAGTCCGTGGTTAGTTACTTTAGGCAAAGTGTGTTTCCTTACATTAACTGTGTTCGCGTGCGTAATTCATTATCTTTGGTTAGGTTGGGAAATTGCACAATGCAATTGGATTGAAAGTACATATTGTATAATTTTTAGTTTATTTTTCGTGTGTTTACTACTTTCACTATTACAGTTATTTCTGAAAGTTATGAAAAGTATGGAAAAATTATCCGGAAAAATCGTGATAGAAAAGTTGTGAAATTTTACACATTTATGTTAAAAAAAAATCGAAAAAATAGAAAAGAAAAAGAAAGAAGAAGAAGTTGGAAGTTTGCTTTAACTAACTTATGTAAAGTTTTGTATTAAGTGGAAGATGTCTCCACTATTTTGTTGTTGTATTATATTTATGGATTGAAAGGGAGTTGGCCGTTATGGGAACGCCAACTAAGTTTTATTCTTTGTTTAAGATTTTATTGAGTATAATTCGTGTCTACCTAAAGCGTGAGTCACAAGAGTCAAAAGCGTGAGTTATTCAATGATATGAGTCTTATTCATGGGATGGTTGGGAAAGTAATTAACCACACTTAGGATTTTAATCTATTTGTTTGATTATTTTTATTTTACACCAATTTATATCCTAAATGTTATCCTTACCCAACCGTATTGTTATATTCGTTGTTAGCTTTCGAGTATCCGGATATGATGATGGCTTAGTGAAAATGTTGAATGTATGAATAAGGTAGTGACCATCCGAGTATTAGATTAATTAACTAACGCGCTAGCGATCTAATGTATGACTTGGTGACCATCCGTTATGCAAATAACGCGCCAGCGATCCAAGAAGTGCACTAGTGACCATCCGTTAGTTGAAGCGTCGATGACTCGCGCTAGCGATCTACTAAGTTTATGCAGGAAATATTTGAACGAAGCTAGGTTCAACCCTTAAGCCTCAAAACCCTATTTACCGCTTTAGACTTGTTACTCCTTGGCTTTAGTGGGGGAGATGCGTATGCTTGCCAACTTATGATAGAATATTCGTCACGACTAAGCAACTAAACGATTTAGAATTGTTTTGATATTGAAAATTTATTTTGTTTCTACTTCGTTAAGTGTTTGGTTGTGTGATTATGATAAAACGAATACGTGTTAATTGATACAAATAAATCCTAATACCTTTTAGGATACATTTTTATAATTTTAAATCTAAGGTTTACTTGGGGACAAGTAAAGTTCAAGTGGGGGGATATTTGATGACATCAAATAAGTACATATTATTGTCATCATTTATCCTATTTATTTGACTTGTTTTACTACATTATCTATGAGAATCAATACTTAATTGTTTACTTTTGTAATTCTCAGGTAAAAACAAACAATTGGTGAAACTTGGCGATTTTGGACAAATTATGGAGCAAAACAAGCAAGATGTCAAAAGTCTAGTGAAATCCAGAAGATGCGCCGTATCTCTATCAATAGATGCGCCGCAATATCATACTTAGATGAATTCGAAGACCATTGCCTGACTTTGAAGAATGCGCCGCATGGAATTCTACCATGCGCCGCTTATGAAACTTTGGTCAACGAAGAAGATCAAGCTTGTTCTACTTCAGATACGCCGCATTATACTTCTGACATACGGCGTATCACTATCAAGACTTCACCAGGTACAATCCAAGACACTGAAGGACATGCGCCGCATAAAAGATCAAGATACGCCGCATCTGAAGAAGGTGTATGAATATTCTAGAATATATTAATCTTGGACCCCACGCGAAGTTAAGTACATGCGCCACATCTACTTATGTCATGCGCCGCATCGTACCCTCTGACAGAAACTATAAATACCCCAAGAAATATACGAATTTTGTGTGCAACAAAACCCTAAGGAGACGAATTCAGTCGAACAAGCATCACAAGACACACCCCAAACGAAGATATTAGAGCTGTAAGAAGGTCCTGCATGTATTTAATTCATTAAGTAGTTTTGTTTTATTGTAATAGTACGCTTTAATTCATCAGGATTCATGGGCTTGTGGCCACCATACTGCTCCCCTTAAAATTGCTTTCCCATCAATTAAGTTTATATGATGATGTTTTTGGTGACTTATATTAGTGCATTGATAACCTCTGTGTCTAGCTGAGCATGCGGCTGCCATACTTGTTCCTCGCCTATTTAGCTGACGTCTTTGGATAAATAGGATAGACATAAGTGATCATTAAGGGTTTACTCGCCGATATAATGAGATCCAACGATAGAGAATAGATTACGATACGCTTCATATAAAACTAGCAATATAACAAGTGACAAGCTGGTTAACTATCAGGACAGGCCTTCTTCTGCTTCTATTTATCTATCTGTGTACGTGTTTGCTATTCGCTGATTCGTGCTCATTAGTTTATTTACTGTTTAATAATAACCAAACTGTGCCAGTCTCTCAGGCTGAACCCCCCTTTTGTTAGATTAGGCTGTAAAACTAACTTAGGATATTAAAATACTGATTAGGTTAACTAGATAATACGTTCCACTCTTAGTGATCGACACTCTACTTACTATTATATTCATACTGACCGGGTACACTGCTCGTTAAGTGTGTGTGTTATTGATAAGTCGGCTAAATATAAATTTAAAACTTGAGTAGGCATTAATACTGCTAAACCGAAACGACACATCACGCGCATCAAACACCTTGAAGTGTTTGAAGAAAATCTACTGAAGACTAAAATGTACGCTTTCCTTTTAAGCTCATTGTTATAATATATGCTTAGATTAATGACTAGTTATTTCATGCCCATTTAGCTCATAATGCCTAGTTATATTTACATACATAATAGCTTATATGAATCTACTTATAACCTAGAATCACTTGTTCTTTTCCCCTTGGTTCTCTTAAGCTATAACGTTCAAAATGGAAATCTTCTATGTCCACTATTAGAAAACTCATGGTGATGAAGTGAAATGAGTTAAGTGGATTAATCATTAACATAGAAGTAAGATTAGATTTCTCGCGTTAGAAAACTATGGATGAAACAAGCTCTCGTAGACTATGGTATTAAGTTAGATAAGTGTGCGACAACAAAGGAGCTATAGATGTTAGGTTATACCCCATTCAACACTCTCGCATCAAACATATAGAATTTAGTCATCACTTGCTTATGATCATAGGATATGTAGAAAAGGGTAGTATGTGACAATAGCCTTAACCAATTTCCTTGAGCATGAGACCTTTAACAACCATCTTTTAAAATCTAGGAATAATGGTATTTGTTGTCAAAAATCTAGTATCTTTAAAAATATACAAAAACTTCACATTTTGGAAAAATGATTTTCTTTAGATGGCTATTTCACTTTTCTATTAACATGTTTTACTATTTCATTTTTCTTCTTAATCTATGTCCATAATTCTCTTTCGATCAAAGTCAAAGATTGGGAAATTTTTCTCTTACCCATTCTTCATAAACACATTTTGAAATAAAACCCAATCTATTTTATTCAAATAACTTTCACATCTACATTAAAAACCTACTTTCAAACATTGTTGAATAATGCTAAAAACATTTCTTTAAATCATGCATGGTGATCTCATATTTGTCATCTATATTTATGTACATGACATTTATAAGTGAACTAAATTAAATCAAGCGGACCATGGTTTGTTTATTAAGATTTTGTTTGTAACAAGTCTTGAAGTCCATGCTATCACAACTCCCCACTTATTGCACATAGACACTCATTAGGATTAATTCACTAGTTTATTAATCTTCCTAATAACGGTATTATGAAATACTTGTTATTGTTTATTGTTTCTTTGACCATATATATTGCTTGCTTAATGAGTAGGTTGCATGCTAGATAAATTTGCTTGTTTGCTCAATGTGTTTAATGAACATGCTTTGCATACATAATTATTACATGCTTAATTGTCTCAAAGAGTTGGATTGCTTGAAACTAAACCTAAAAACACAACCCTTTCTAGAAATTTCTGAAAAAAAAAAAAAAAAAAAATACCATTTCAGGTAATCTGAGAACCACCAGTTGGGCGCCCCCCTTAATATTTAAGGGGACCGGCCATCTGATGGTCGAAGGTGTTGTTTCCTTTTCTATTTTTTTAGCCCATTTCATCCTACACTTCACAAAATTCACAAACATATTCTATTCCAATCCATCTAACAAATTTTATCCATTCCTTAATCCCATCAATCCTACACTATAAACACTCCCGTTCCTCATAATCTTCCATCATCTCATCATGCCATCTCCTATCAAACCAAAGCCAAATACCTCAAGGTTAGCAAGGATGACCGAAAAACCTGTTTAGAGAAGAAAACCTAACTCCCGAAACAAGCCCATCTTAACAAATGATGTGGCTAAACAACCAACACCTCCACCCAAATTTGTTCCCAAATATACTCCCAATCCTCAAGCTCATTCCAATGAATCCTTTCACAAACCTCATCATAATTACCAACCATCCAACTTTGCTCCCAAAAATTCACCTTCATCTCACCCAAATAATTCTTATGAAGAACATGCTCAATCTCGAAATAACAATCCAAATTTCATCACCAACACCTCACATCTTGTTTCACCTACCAATGCACCATCCAAAACACCCTCCACTCATGAAATACCCTTCTCTTCCATACCTTCATCTTCATCCATTAATGATTACCCAAACTCAAAAATGTCTCCACCACCAAAAGTATCACCACCACTTCCTACCAATTCACATGCTACTACTATGTTGCATATCCAAACATCCATCCCAAATAACAACCACACTCCACCATCATCACCTTCCTCCGAACACTTGAAGTTCATTGAAGAACTCAAGGAAGCCCATGAGCTTAGTGCTCTTCTTGCTCTACACCTTGCTCAACGCACCTTGGATCAACCTCCTTCTTGCTCTCCTTCATCATCCCACAACTTGAACCAAGTTGAGAAACATGTCAACAATTGTCCTCGTTGCATCTTTCTCCAAAATCAAACCATTGCATTCAATGAACACTTCACTTGGATTGAGTATCTTCNTGAGCTTAGTGCTCTTCTTGCTCTACACCTTGCTCAACGCACCTTGGATCAACCTCCTTCTTGCTCTCCTTCATCATCCCACAACTTGAACCAAGTTGAGAAACATGTCAACAATTGTCCTCGTTGCATCTTTCTCCAAAATCAAACCATTGCATTCAATGAACACTTCACTTGGATTGAGTATCTTCTCACTAGATCTCATCCAACACCCTCACTTGAACAACATCCAAACCCTTAATCAACATCTTCCGCTCCTAACTCTCCACCTCCAAACTCTCCACAACCAAACTCTCCAACATCCATGTACCCAAACATATACCTCCATTAATCCAACAACCTTACCCTAACTCAACTACTTTCATTCCAAACACTCCATCATAAACAATCTAAGCATACTATATGCTTATGATTTTCACTTTCAAATAAGAATCAACCAACCTTTTGTTGCAAGCAAGTCCGATGGCTCTCTTTGGCAAATTAGGATCTTTTATTTATTACTTTGAATTAATGAATGTTTTGTTATGTGTTCATAATATTTTTTGCTATGCTTACTGCTCATATATTTCATATTATGCTATATATGCTTGTGCTTCTAATAGTTTTCTTGCAAGATTCCCATAGCTCGATTCCTTGGTTCCCTCGAACGAGGGGGAGCACACATCAAGGGGGAGTACTCATCCCGTCAAATTTCATTTATGAAACTTGTCGGCATAACCTTTTTGATTCTACAAAAAGGGGGAGAAGTGGATATAAACTCACTAAATACTTGTCTAAAAATTAATTTTTGATTTAATGAGTTTAGGTTTTGTAATCATCAAAAAGGGGGAGATTGTTGATATAAATAATGCCTAAAAACGTTATTAATATTTTTCGATATCTCTATGTGTTAATAATCACAAAATATAAACTCATTAAACTAAGGATTATGACGTAAACAAGTATTTAGACGTAAATATTCATTTTAACAACCTAATCACTTAAGGTATGAATAAACAAAATGCCTAATGCATTTTATGATCAAAGGAACATTTTCTTAATCACTAGATTTATTATAAAATCTTATAAACATTTTATATCTTTTAGAAAATTATTTTTGGTATTAAATAAATATGTTAAATCCATTATAAATATATGAATTCAAATTTTCAACCAAAAATGGCAAAAATGTTCCAGAAAAACCTTCCCCAGTAAAAGACAAAGTTTATAGCCGTTACAGGGGGGGGGCCCTTAATTGTATGGGCGGCCCCCTTAATAATTAAGGGGACCGGCCATGCTCCTCCAACTGTAAACTTTGCCTATAAATACTGGTTCATTCCTGGACTTTTTCCTCACCTTTTGTACCCCAAACTTTCTGTTCTAAATCTCTCTACATATCTTTCTAAATTCTTTGATCATATAATCATAAGCTTTTGTTTCCAAGTGATCCAAGCTTCAACAATTCAAGTGCAAAAGAAGAATACTTCTACTCTTCAAGACAAGAAGTATTACAACTTAGTGTGATCCAACCACCTAAGTTTTTGGTGTATTATACTTTGTGAATCATTCATTCATTTGTGTATAAGGTGTATATATATTAGTTAGAAGGTGTGTATACTAGTTAGATAGTTGTGAATATAAGTAAGTAGATTAGATTGGTGGGTTAGTTGGTAGAGTTGTGAAGAAGAAGTAGAACTAGAGCTAAGTTGTGAAGAAGTAGTGGTGTGAAGAACTAGAGCTAAGATGTGAAGAAGAAGTAGTGGTGGGAAGAACTAGAGCTAAGTCGTGAAGAAGTAGAGGTGTGAAGATCTAGAGCTAAGTCGTGAAGAAGTAGTGGTGTGAAGAAGTTGCGTAGTGACTAGTGGTGTGAGATTGGTTCTAGCTACGATTAGGACTCGACATTTAGCTTAGCGTCGTTAATTGGTGTAAGTAAAAGTTGTGTAAGGTTTTCTCCGCCTTAAGAGAGCTTGTTGACATAGTGAAGAAAACTCTCGAGTTAGGTGCTCGAGGAGTGGAGTAGGGCGAAGAGGTGCTTCGTAGCCGAACCACTATAAATCTCTTGTCTCGTGGTTCGATCTTTCCATCTCTTACTTATTATCTTACTTACATTATTATTGCTTTAGTACTTAGATATAATTGTTCATATTGTGCAAGAACTTGGATTTCACATAAACTCCAATCAAAAGTTTTTTAAAGTAAACAAAGTTTTTTTTTTTTTTTTTTTTTTTTTTTTTAAAAAAACAAAGGTTTTCATAACAAATTAAAAAGACGTAAAACTATTCAACCCCCCATTCTAGTTTTCCACAATAACTATTTGAATAAGTAGA
This sequence comes from Artemisia annua, assembly GCA_014162995.1. Lineage (NCBI taxonomy): Eukaryota > Viridiplantae > Streptophyta > Magnoliopsida > Asterales > Asteraceae > Artemisia > Artemisia annua. Next base: position 102,825 of record LBNU01014407.1, on the reverse strand, counting down.
AATGGTTTTACTCGTTTTCGCTGCAAAAAACCCAACCACCGTAACTGTTTGCCAATAGTTGCGAGTGTTGGTAGTTAACCGCGTTAACTGACATTAACTGCCAGTTCCATCTATAAAAACCGATTATTTTAATCTCATCTGACACTAATGAAATAAGGAATTCCTTTTGTTACGATATGTCTTCTGTGCTAAAAACCGAGTACTTTGACCACACTTATATCGCAATAGAGATTTTATGTAACCTAGATAATAATGGTCGAAATACTTTATTCGAAAAGTAGATTACACACAATTTAGTCAAATTTCTATGATTAATATCACAATGCAACCCCAATTTTCTTAGAAAAAAATAAGGTATTTATGTTTTATGATGGTCGAGGAGATACAGTTGAGATGACTACTAAGTTTGGAAAACTCGAAAAGTTTGAGGGAATGATTTCAGAAGGTGGCAAAAGAAGATACACGTCCTTCTTACAACATTGAAGGTTGTGCATACATCCTACAAAATCAATCTCCCAGACATTTCTCCTTCTTTATATGCATCCTTACGTCATTCATTCTCACGAGAACAAAATAGATGCCTTCTGCAAAGAGATTGTAGCCTACCGGTGAAATCTTCCTAAATCAATTAGTTGTGGTCCAAGTGTTGTACGAGACAATTGTGTGCAATAGTTAATGTATTCAAGATCTCACAATGAATGACAAAGTTACTTTGTCATTCATTGTGAGATTGTCATATAGTGATACCCATGAGAAACTTAAGGCCCCAATTAAAAGGTTGTAGGTTCAAGTTCTGTGATGGACAATTGAGCAAGATTAGTATGTTTGTGTGAAATTTCGTATACCATAAATGCCTTTAAAAAAAAGGAAAAATGTCATTGCATGTTCCTTCGTATACTTCATGCCCGAGTAAGGTTGCTTTATGTATCTATTAAATCAAGATGGATTTTCACATCCATTTGATGAATGCATACTTTTTTAATGGCAATGACATGAATTATCTTGTTAGAACATACATTTGTATATGAAACTTCCTTTCCCCCTGTAGCTTTTGACGACTAATATTTGTCTTTAAAGTTGTCACCACCCCGAAATGTCGCAGCGGAAATGTAACCGGGGGTCTGACGTTCATAGCACAAAGTCAAAGGATATAAAGAACGACCTCTACATGAGTCATTTAAAAAGTACATATTTGATTCATTGAAATAATGTTTTACAAACATAGTCCAAGAGTTTCACAAGATAAAATGAAGTTTTTGTTTTATAATCAAACGTTAAGTAATGCAACGAATCTTCGTTAAAATGAAATCCCAAAATGCGACTCTATGCCATGCTCCATGCAGACCAAGCTAGTGAAATCAAGAACCTGAGAAATACATGCTAAAATGTCAATATAAAGTTGCTGAGTTAATAAGTTTAATGTTAAGTAAAATAGTATTGTGGACCACAAGATTCACGTCAATGTTGTAACAACTACAACATCCGGTAATGTATTAGTGACTATTGTAACGTATATATCAAGAAAAATTATTAGTATTGCACTAAGCTCATGACCCCGAAGCCTTAATCGTTTCTAGTTTTGTGCCCCTGCAAGTATTCCTTTCCATGAACACTCAAGTTCCTCAAATGATTATGCGTCTGTTTGACGTACCGGTCAAGTAGGGAAACTACCGGGACGAGGGTGTCATCCAATAAATCTATTCACAACATTCGTGCTTACTACATAATTAACGGTTCATGATAGTAGGGACTTAATGGAAAGTTGTGTAACTTAGGCAATACGTAAAAGTTTTAAGTACTTGTGTCCGTAAGTGGAAGCAAGCAATGTATTATCACCCCCAAAGTATTTCAAAATGAGTAGTAAACAAATAAAATTGAGGCTATGAAACTCACCTCAAGTAAGTAGTATGTCGGAAAATAATACGTAAGTTCAACGAGTAGTAAATCCTAAACGCAACCTTAATAAATAAGTTGTCTTAGAAACGATACAAGAAAAAACTTCCCTTTCTTTCTCTTCTTTTTTTTCCTTTGACGAATTTCAAGAAAGAATAAAAATCTAAACTAAATACTAAATAAGAAATGGGTTTTCTTGTTCGATTTTCTATCTAAAAAAGGTGTTCATGAGATTTTCTCCTCTTCTCTTAGAAACAAGAAGAAAGGGGGTGACTTTTTTTTCTCTGCCCAAGAATAGAAGTGGTTCGTTTCTTTCTATACGAAATTAAAGATTTTGTTTGTTGGCGATTTCCGACATGTACTATATGCATAAGAGTTCATAAAGTTTTATCACCCTTATATACTTGTAGTGAAGTTTTATAAAGTTACGTAGGTCAAAACATTTAAAAAAACGAATAAAACGCGTTTTTAGTTCTAAAAACCCTATAAAGAAGTTGCTGATTTTAAGCTAATTTCGGCTTTAAATGGGCGTATCTCCTTCGTAGATTTTGGTCATTCAACTCTACAAACGTAGGTAAAAATGTCAACTTTCAAAAAAATCAAGGCCTCAGTTGTGAAAACATGTTTTAGATGCCCGTTTATAAACATTCATAACCTAACCTGTTGTTATAGTTAAGGCAGAAACTTTACCCGAGTTCGACAGACTATAACTCACTCGTTTTTTATCCACTTTTCAAAATTCAAACTACTAGAGTTATATCTATGCCTTAAATTTCCAAAAAGTCAAATTATAGTTTCCGGGATGGAGTTTAGGTCCTCCGTTTAGGCGTTTTGTGTCGAGTACTCAGATTTGCTACTTTTCTGATACCCGATTGGGTGTAAAATGGTAAAAATTGTAAAATAATTCCAGAAATTATAAAATTTGGCCAGGAACTCCTAAGACCTAGATCTAACTGTAGCAAAAAGGAATTTGGCCCATAATTATTTTAAAGTGGTTTCTAATTTCTCCTAAGTCAATGCAAAATAAGGACAATTTTAGGGTTTGTTCATACTAACTTTTAAACAATTTTCAACACAACAAACATATAGAGGTGATATGAAATCAAGCATGGAATAATAAATGAGTATGAAAAGAGTTTATGATGTGCTTACAAGTGTTGGGGATGAATGGTGATAAAAAATGTACAAGAACCCACGAAAACCCTAACTTATCAACTCAAAACCCTAGTTTTATGTAACCTTCACCCAAAATACTTGCGAAAACCTTGTGTTCTACCTTGTGTCTGCCATGAACTAGAAAGAAAAAAAGACTGAGTGAGTGTTGTTTGAAGTGTGTGAGAAGTGACTAGTAAAGCCTTGTTTATATAGGAACCAATAGGGTAAGTTGGAAGAGGATGTATGCCTTCTCATGGCAAGTTCTCATACTAATAGGGAAAAACCTTGGATGGTTGTGGGTGTTCTAAGGGTGGCGTCACATTGTAAGGAGGTGGGGGAGGGATAGGCTTGGCTTATTAGTGGACTTTCAAAGATGGTACTTGGTTTTGTCATGGAATAAGCTCATGGTTTTGGCATGACCACATGGTGGCCGGTTTTGACATGGTGGGGGGGGGGGGATTTTTGAATTTGGAAAGCTTTAGTGTGTATATTGGTGTAGTGCAAAGGTGGCGAATTGGTTGAGTATTTACATGCATGTATGAGACTTAATGCAAGACGTAGACGTTTTACGTAAAACTTGTAAATCCAAATGCAAGTGACTTATAAAATATGTTTATAAGAGTCATAAAGTACTTATTTAACGTAGACTAAACTTAGTTTAGTGCCGGTATACATTCAAAATTGTTTTTCGTCATACACGATTTAACCTAACGGTTATACGTAAAGACATGAATTCAAGTGTTCAAAGTAAACGTTTCAAGTTTATGGTTAAGTATTAACCTGAAAAATGCGAGTTGTCACAAAAGTCAACCATTGATTTCATCTTTCTCTCTATCCTATAAAACACCCATTTTGATCTTAAGGCTTTTACCCCTTGAGCACAAGTTGTGGCAGGTGTGCTAACCCTGAAGCTTGATCAACTAAATGGATCGAGTCTATCTCATCATTAGTTGCTTCTTTCAAAGTTTGTTTGAGAGAATGTGGGATCATAGTGATATTCACCAAGAAGGTTGACATGTTCTTATAAAAAATCGATAGAAATGGAATAAGAACTTCATACAAGAACGGGAAATTAATAACAACAAGTAATTACGAGTTGTTGGTGGAATTTGGTGTTGTTATTGAATTGAATGATTGTATGATTACAGGAGATGAAAGTAAATGTTTTTACAAGTTGCAAGATGATTACTGAAATGACAAAACAAGAGTTTTATACACAAAATGATTAGTAACTGATTTCCCCGCCACGAATCCTCTTTGAATCTTTGTTGACTTTCATTTACCATTTCAGCTTCTTACCGATGCNGCGAATTGGTTGAGTATTTACATGCATGTATGAGACTTAATGCAAGACGTAGACGTTTTACGTAAAACTTGTAAATCCAAATGCAAGTGACTTATAAAATATGTTTATAAGAGTCATAAAGTACTTATTTAACGTAGACTAAACTTAGTTTAGTGCCGGTATACATTCAAAATTGTTTTTCGTCATACACGATTTAACCTAACGGTTATACGTAAAGACATGAATTCAAGTGTTCAAAGTAAACGTTTCAAGTTTATGGTTAAGTATTAACCTGAAAAATGCGAGTTGTCACAAAAGTCAACCATTGATTTCATCTTTCTCTCTATCCTATAAAACACCCATTTTGATCTTAAGGCTTTTACCCCTTGAGCACAAGTTGTGGCAGGTGTGCTAACCCTGAAGCTTGATCAACTAAATGGATCGAGTCTATCTCATCATTAGTTGCTTCTTTCAAAGTTTGTTTGAGAGAATGTGGGATCATAGTGATATTCACCAAGAAGGTTGACATGTTCTTATAAAAAATCGATAGAAATGAAATAAGAACTTCGTACAAGAACGGGAAATTAATAACAACAAGTAATTACGAGTTGTTGGTGGAACTGGGTGTTGTTATTGAATTGAATGATTGTATGATTACAAGAGATGAAAGTAAATGTTTTTACAAGTTGAAAGATGATTACTGAAATGACAAAACAAGAGTTTTATACACAAAATGATTAGTAATTGATTTCCCCGCCAAGAATCCTCTTTGAATCTTTGTTGACTTTCATTTACCATTTCAGCTTCTTACCGATGCTTCCCTCTTCAAATGATTCTTGTTTTCAAGAATCCCATGAAAACTGTGGAAATCTTGTGACCATGTCATCAAACATCTCCCAAGTAGCATCTTCTTTAGTGCCATTGACCTACTTAATTAGCGCATACATTGCGGTGGTCTTGTCCTTTTGTACCAGTTTCTTCTCTAAAACAGTTGTTGGTTGATCAATTAGAACACTATCAACATCCACTTGTGGCAGGACTTGTTTCACTTCAAGACAATTTCCTTTGTGTAGCATAAGTTGGGATACATGAAATACTGGGTGAATTTGAGACTCAAGTGGTAACTTCAACTTACAAGCTACCTTACCAATTCTTACAATGATTTGATAAGGACCATAGATCAGAGACACGTGGACCAATGAGGACAGACACACGGGATTCACAATTTACTCACACATGATCCAAGGGTCGAGAATAGAAGATTGGTGACCAAGTTTAATCAAAAGGCTGATATTGGAGATCCAGAGCCTTCCAGAGATACCCAGGCTCCTCTCCTTAGTGGATATATAAGCCCTTCTCACCTCTCAATTGAAAACGGTTAGATTTTAGGGTTAGTTTTAGGAGTAGTGTAGTATTATTTTAAATGTTGTTATTCTCAATTAAATTCCAGTTGTAATCCAAGTTTAAGTTTAATAAAATTTCAGTTTTAATGTTTAAATTCCCTTTATGGTTTGATGATGTGCTTTAGTTTTCATTATTGATTTTATATGCTTTGTTAAACTGTTTTCACAGCTTTTCAGTTAGATTTAAATGCTTTAAATCAGTTTTAATAAATCATTGCAAAAAAAACAAAAAAAAAACAAAAAAAAACAAATAAAGTCAAAGTTGGGTTGGAAATCAGATTCAGAAGATCAGTGGTGGTTCATGGTTAATCCAGTGGTGATAATTGGTGTTCAGAGGAGTTTCTAGCCTATCAAAGATAGGCAACTTGGGAGTATACCCCTACTTGTAGGGCTTTTGTTTTAAGTAAGTTCCATTTTAATTTTCCTAAGTACTCTAATAGTAGATCTGGTAGTGCAGTTAGTTTATTGTTGATTTGCTTTGATTGTTGCTGTTTAGTGTTAGTTTAAAGTTATTGAGCTAGTTTGATTCATTTTGGTACTTGTGTAGTGGTTTTGTGTTTGACTGTGATAAGTACTTTGCTACTGTGATTCTTAGTTATAATGTTTAATTGCTGCAGTTTGTTGTTGATTTATCTTCTAGTGTAGTTATTTCATCTGTTCAGATCATAAGTTCAAGGATTATTGCATTTTATCTGCTAGTGGTAGTGTAGTTTTACTAGTTAAGTGGCGTTTGGATCTGCTTAGTACTTGATGTTCTAGCTGTTTTTCTTTTGTTATTTTTGCATGATCAGTACACTTAGGGGTAATATAGATGAGTAGATGCATATTATAGGTACTTTATCATGCTAGAGTCAAAATTGCATCTTCATTCATAGCTTGCTTGCATATATAGTAATATGTGCTGCCACTTGTTCTTTTTGTTGCATTCTGTGTTAGAGCTTGAGATTTCAGTGCTTAAACATGATACAATTACACCTAGAAACAGAGTTAGGCAATTAAAATTCAACTTGGTCAAAGCTTATATGCAAATAAAAAGTCAACTGTTGCTTTGTTACCAGATTTTTGTTGCTGAATGTTGGTTAAATTAGTTGATCAATTGATTGTTTAGAATAGGGCTTTTTGTGTTTCTGTGTTCTCTGGTTGGTTATTGTTCTTTTGCCCCCATAATACTCTAGGTTTCAGCTTATTAGAAGACTTATTTTTGAGCCATAAGTTGCTTATCTACTGATTAGCTCCCCTGTTAAACAGTTCACTAGCCATTCTTCACAAGCTTTCATCTAATAATCTAGTTGAGCTTTTTGATTGTTTCTTGGGGCAAAAGTTAGATTAGCTGGTAGACTTTAGGTTTCCACTTTTGGTTTTCTTATTTGAACTCATTAGACTGCTTATTCTAGGCTGCTTAATTGTCCCATTTAGACATTAAACTGATTTTTCCTTTTGATTGCATTTGGTAGAATTAGCTTGTGTTCTTTATTCCATTGATTCTTCTGAACTTATTTAAGTGTGTTTTAGCTATATAATCAGTCTTGAGCTTTTTTGTTACCTTGTGTGCTTATTTGGTGCATATAAGTGCTTATTTGACCCCATTTTGGCCTCTATTGCATAATGAAAGTTTATTTCTGGTTAAAATCAAGTGTTTCTGAGTTTATTTGAGTCCTAAGGTCATTTTGGGAAAGTTTGACTTAATTTGGTCAAACTGCTTATTTATAAGCACTTATTATAAACTGTTTTTTTTGGTCCATTAAGCACTTAACAGCTTATTTTCAAAATTTTCTTTTTCCAGTAGCTTTAGAATTTTAATTTAGATTTTCCATAAAAATTTCAGAATTATTTGATTAATTTTGCTATTTCTTTTCTATTTTTCTTCATTTTTAAGTTCTTTTTAATTCAAATTAAATTCATAAAAAGACAAAAATAGTTTTCATTTTTATTTTTAAAATTAGTTTTTAGTTAAGTTAGAATTTTAAAAATTAAATTTGTAGATTTTAATTTTCATTTTCTAATTACTTTCATTTACTTTTATTAAACAAAAATACAAAAAGAGTTTTTAATTCATAAATAAAAATAAAAAGACAAAAATAATAATTTTCTTTTTCTAAAAATTTTCTTTTATCATTTTTAGTTTTTAAAAATTTAAATTGCATCCCTAGCATTAGTTTTGCATTAATTTCACGTTTTTATTTGTTACGTTACGTTTATTAATTCGTAGTTACGTTTTTAGCTTACGTGTGCTTTGAATACGTGATTTGCTTTTCTTAATACTTGATTGTGTTTTATTTGATTATCATTAGTGTAATTCTCATCGTTATCACTTTTACCATTTTTTTTACTACACGTTTTACGATTCGGAAATCGATATTCCATTTAACCTTCACACGGACACGACCCGGGTAATTTCTTATTTAGAAATTATTTGGAAAAGTACTATACTAAAACGATTACACCAAGCTCCTTCGTAGATTTTGGTCATTCAACTCTACAAACGTAGGTAAAAATGTCAACTTTCAAGAAATCAAGGCCTCGGTTGTGAAAACATGTTTTAGATGCCCGTTTAAAAACGTTCATAACCTGACCTGTTGTTATAGTTAAGGCAGAAACTTTACCCAAGTTCAACAGACTATAACTCACTCGTTTTTTATCCACTTTTCAAAATTCAAACTACTAGAGTTATATCTATGTCTTAAATTTCCAAAAAGTCAAATTAGAGTTTTCGGGGTGGAGTTTAGGTCCTCCGTTTAGGCGTTTTGTGTCGAGTACTCAGATTTGCAACTTTTGTGATACCCGATTGGGTGTAAAATGGTAAAAATTGTAAAACAATTCCAGAAATTATAAAATTTGGCTAGGAACTACCTAAGACCTAGATCTAACTGTAGCAAAAAGGAATTTGGCCCATAATTATTTTAAATTGGTTTCCAATTTCTCCTAAGTCAATGCAAAATAAGGACAATTTTAGGGTTTGTTCATACTAACTTTTAAACAATTTTCAACACAACAAACATATGGAGGTGATACGAAATCAAGCATGGAATGATAAATGAGTATGAAAAGAGTTTATGATGTGCTTACAAGTGTTGGGGATGAATGGTGATCAAAAGTGTACAAGAACCCAAGAAAACCCTAACTTATCAACTCAAAACCCTAGTTTTATGTAACCTTCACCCAAAATACTTGCGAAAACCTTGTGTTCTACCTTGTGTCTGCCATGAACTAGGAAGAAAAAAGAGTGAGTGAGTGTTTTTTGAAGTGTGTGAGAAGTGACTAGTAAAGCCTTGTTTATATAGGAACCAATAGGGTAAGTTGGAAGAGGATGTATTGCCTTCTCATGGCAAGGTCTCATACTAATAGGGAAAAACCTTGGATGGTTGTGGGTGGTCTAAGGGTGGCGTCACATTGTAAGGAGGTGGGGGAGTGATAGGCTTGGCTTATTAGTGGACATTCAAAGATGGTACTTGGTTTTGTCATGGAATAAGCTCATGGCTTTGGCATGACCACATGGTGGCCGGTTTTGACATGGTGGGGGAGGGGATTTTTGAATTTGGAAAGCTTTAGTGTGTATATTGGTGTAGTGCAAAGGTGGTGAATTGGTTGAGTATTTACATGCATGCATGAGACTTAATGCAAGACGTAGACGTTTTACGTAAAACTTGTAAATCCAAATGCAAGTGACTTATAAAATATGTTTATAAGAGTCATAAAGTTCTTATTTAACGTAGACTAAACTTAGTTTAGTGCCGGTATACGTTCAAAATTGTTTTTCGTCGTACACAATTTAACCTAATGGTTATACGTAAAGACATGAATTCAAGTGTTCAAAGTAAACGTTTCAAGTTTATGGTTAAGTATTAACCTGAAAAATGCGAGTTGTCACAAAAGTCAACCATTGATTTCATCTTTTTCTCTATCCTATAAAACACCCATTTTGATCTTAAGGCTTTTACCCCTTGAGCACAAGTTGTGGCAGGTGTGCTAACCCTGAAGCTTGATCAACTAAATGGATCGAGTCTATCTCATCATTAGTTGCTTCTTTCAAAGTTTGTTTGAGAGAATGTGGGATCATAGTGATATTCACCAAGAAGGTTGACATGTTCTTATAAAAAATCGATAGAAATGGAATAAGAACTTCATACAAGAACGGGAAATTAATAACAACAAGTAATTACGAGTTGTTGGTGGAATTTGGTGTTGTTATTGAATTGAATGATTGTATGATTACAGGAGATGAAAGTAAATGTTTTTACAAGTTGCAAGATGATTACTGAAATGACAAAACAAGAGTTTTATACACAAAATGATTAGTAACTGATTTCCCCGCCACGAATCCTCTTTGAATCTTTGTTGACTTTCATTTACCATTTCAGCTTCTTACCGATGCTTCCCTCTTCAAATGATTCTTGTTTTCAAGAATCCCATGAAAACTGTGGAAATCTTGTGACCATGTCATCAAACAGCTCCCAAGTAGCATCTTCTTTAGTGCCATTGACCTACTTAATTAGCGCATACATTGCGGTGGTCTTTTCCTTTTGTACCAGTTTCTTCTCTAAAACAGTTGTTGGTTGATCAATTAGAACACTATCAACATCCACTTGTGGCAGGACTTGTTTCACTTCAAGACAATTTCCTTTGTGTAGCATAAGTTGGGATACATGAAATACTGGGTGAATTTGAGACTCAAGTGGTAACTTCAACTTACAAGCTACCTTACCAATTCTAACAATGATTTGATAAGGACCATACTATTTATGAGACAACTTATGATTCTTACCCTTCTCATAGTAACTTGTTTATAAGATTGTAGTTTAAAACATACCCAATCATTAATGTCAACTACATCCACATTACTGTCACCTTGTGCATAAGCTATGTGAGGCAAAGGAGCTTGGCCATACAGTACTTCAAAAAGGGTTCTGTTGATGTTAGTATGGAAATTGGTGTTGTACCAATATTCCGTTAGTGAAATCCAGTGTTGTTGGGAATTATCCTTATCAGTACAAACAGACAAAAGACAAAGTTCCAACTGCTGAAGATAACACTAGCATTACAAAGTCAGTTAGTACTGCTAGTGCGCCAATGTTTGTACTACTTATTATATTGATAGGAAACATGTAATGTGATAAATATAGAAAAGATATTGTGTATATCTTATATGATTATATTGATACGAATATTGTTTACTTGTAAAGGACTCCTTGTGCTATAAAAGGAGATCATAGATTAGGGTTATGAGATATCTAAGTCTTACGTATCATTGTGAAAAAGCTTCAAGGTTGTAAACCCTAGTGATATAATCGATCACTCGTATTATTAATAATATTGAAGCATTTTGTTCATTACATTGTTCTCTGTTCATTACTTACTGTTTCATACATCACATACAATAAATCTTCCAAGTGTTAGCTAGTAAATTCCGCGTGCTATTTATTTTGGGTAAAAGGGATTTTTCACCCTGGTAAAATGCATTACACTAAAAACATTGAAGTACGAAGGATGAGGGTGAATCCCTCATCTCAGTCCCGTAGGATACAAACAAATAACAAAAGTGACACACCACTCTTATAACTAATATATGAACATAAATTACAACGACTATAAAATTACAAATAAAAACTCAAGTAAAAATACTTGATTCTTCAAAAGTCGTCATAGATGTCCATAACCTTCAACGATGCAGCCATAGCCATGGTAGTACTAGACGAAACCGCACCAATCCACACCAAACAACTACACTGAACCCCCATTGATCCGAAAGGAACCAAACCAACAATGTCCATAACAAGCACATATACTACGACTTGATCCAATACCTCATCTGATAACAATTCCAAAGGGATGAAACTCTAGCTTAGAATGTAATCCAGTGTATCTTGATCAATCATAGACATAAAATAGGGTTCCAACCCTAACTTACAGCAACAAACTCCTTTTAATGACCCACAAGTACCAACAGGTAAAAAAGGAACCCATATATGCCTTGACTCAAACTTCCACCGAGCCTAACTGTGACAAATGGTATTTTTCACAAATTAATTTAATAATAAATTTCTATTTATTATGTTCATTTTGAATATTATATGCATTTTTGCACATTTCTGCATGTTTCTGTACATTTCTGAACATTTTCGGGAGCTGTCCTGCACACTGTAGCTTACAATCACTACTGAAAAAGTCTATTTTTGTCAGTAAGCACAAATTAATCCATTTCGGATAGTTACTGACAAGTTTCGTAATTTACTGAGAGCTTTCTCACATTTTCTGAAAAACAACGCCGCACGCGAACCGACACCACAGTATTTATGGTAAAGGTCAAGTAAACATATTTTTGAGTCAGTAAACTCATTTTAATACATTTCTGACAAAATCGTGGCTAAAAACTTTATTTTACGTATACGTGTTCAAAAACGTCAAACCGGGGCGTTACGGTTACATTTAAGCTTAAACCGACACACGATATACCAACGAGGAGTGAAAATATCTTTCCCCCTCCTCCTAGGATGCCATAACCGGCCATACAAAGGTCTAGTCATCCTCCACCCAAGTTTAAACACATGGGGTTAAGCTTATTATCTACTAAATACCCTATTAACCAAGGTGCACCCAAATATCCAAATCTATTAACCACACCATGTCTTTAACTAGTCTCTTCATCTCACTTTCGTCTCATATTTCTTCTTCTTCTTCTTGTTTTGCCGAGCACACAAACACAAACACACACAAATTTCATAAAAACTTTGAAGATCAAATTTATTTGGGTTATATTTACAAGAGTTTGGGTAATATATAAGTTGATTTGGCTTGAATTGGAAGCATTTTGGGTCTCCTCTTGTCCTCCATAGCCACGTTAACCTTCAACTTTTTGTAAGGATTCATAAAACTTTTCAATCTTGTTTACTTCATGTTTTTATGATGATCAAAGGTGTTACCAAGTGCTAAATGTATATATTTTGTTAAGTTGACAAGTTTACATATATATATGTTTGCATGCATGGATCGAACCATCATAAATGCTAGGAGTTAATGTGTAGATTTCTTGCTTGTGTGGTAAGACTTGTTACTTGTGGTACTAAATTGAAGACACAAATATAATTAGTACTAGTTTTGCTAATTAAAACAATATATACACTTATATGTATATATACATAAATCGGCACTAATAAAATTTGTGAGATTATTGGGGTTTTGAAAAACATAAAATTTTGGCTCAAGTGGTGAAATGGTGAGATTTTTACTTGAAAGATTATAATTTAGTATATATCGAATTAACTGTAACTAATTACATTAATTAGTAAAAACTACAATTTTTGGTGAAATAATTTTATTTTGGTCGACTATAAGTATTTTTAGTCGAATAAAAATAATATGACCAAGCTTGACTATTTTGAGAAGTAAACATAATTAAAAGTGTTAATTATGTTTAAATATATGAAATTATGTGATTATAAACACTAAATTTGTTATTGGGCCAAGTAAGCATTTTGAGCCCAATATGGTGCTCGATGGCAGTTGGGCCGAGCCCAATAAGAATTTTCCCAACTTTGACTTTTTGACCAAAAATTGTTATCGGACGTGTAAAAATTAATTTCGATATATAACGATATATAAAACGTAACTTAAATCGGAATATATAATTTTTGGCCAATAATGGGCTAACGGGCCCAATAGTGAAATTTATTCCCAATAAACCTTTCGGGTGACAAAAACGAGTTTTTACATATATTTGAACTCACGGTGATTATTTTTGTGACCTAGAACGAATTATAACGATAACTATATTAATAACGAATAATATAGTTATTACGTACTAAATTTTACAAATAAAGTGACAAGTGGTTTATTTGAGAAATTGCAACATTTGAGGAAAAATGAAAACGTTGAACAAACGAACGGGTCATGCCCAAATTTCTAAAAATTTTAACACTTAGAGTATTTTACAAAAATACTTACGCTTATATAGTTTTTCTAAATACAAATGTATTTATTTTAAATACTTAACATATAATTATATTATAAATAATAAAGATTATTTATAATATAATATTTCCTCACAAACTTATTATTATAAGGATTTCTCAAGTATATTTAATTAATTATAAACTTAATTAATTAAATACATAATTACTATTATTACACTTAATATATATATATATATATATATATATAT
>LBNU01014407.1:59576-86026 GCA_014162995.1 Artemisia annua | reverse complement strand
AGAGAGTGGGGCATTTGGCCAGGAACTGTCGATCTAGATCCCTATCTACTGCTCAAGCAACACCACCCAACAACCGCAAGGCAGAAGTCACTTGATTTGGTTGTGGTGAGAAGGGTCACTACCGCAATGAGTGCAAGAAGCCCAGAAATCAAGGGAACGGTGGTGTTAACCAGATGACAGCTGGTAACAATGGGGACCAGGGCAATAGAGGAGGAGCTGCTGCCAGAGTTTATGCTGTTGGCAGAAGGGAAGCTCAGAATGACCCGAATGTGGTGACGGGTACGTTCCTTTTAAATAATCGTTATGCATCGATTTTGTTTGATACGGGAGCAGATAGAAGTTTTGTGTCAACTGCATTTAGCTATTTGCTTGGTATTGCCCCAACCACCTTAGATAACGTCTTTGACGTAGAATTAGCTAATGGGAATCTAGAGAGAGTAGATACCATTATAAGAGGCTGCACTCTAAATTTGCTAAATCACCCTTTCAATATTGATCTCATGCCGGTAGAGTTAGGTAGTTTTGATGTCATCATAGGGATGGATTGGTTATCGAAGTACCATGCCGTCATCATCTGTGATGAAAAGATAGTTAGAGTACCTTACGGAAATGAGACTCTCATTATAGAAGGTGATCGAAGTGATCGCGCGCGTTCGTCAAGGTTGAACATCATCTCGTGTACGAAGATGTAGAAGTACATTGAGAAAGGATGCTACCTCTTTCTAGCTCACGTCTCTGAGAAGAAAGAGAAGAGTTCCAAAGAGAAGCGATTGGAAGATGTGCCAATTGTAAGGGATTTTCCGGAAGTCTTTCCAGAAGACTTACCTGGACTACCGCCAGCTCGACAAATTGAATTCCGAATTGATTTGGTGCCAGGAGCCGTGCTGGTAGCGCGAGCGCCCTATCGGTTAGCACCTACGGAAATGCAAGAGTTGTCAGAGCAGTTGGCTGAGCTGTCAGGAAAAGGTTTTATCAGGCCGAGTTCTTCGCCTTGGGGAGCTCCGGTTCTGTTCGTCAAGAAGAAGGATGGATCCTTCAGGATGTGTATCGATTATCGGGAGCTGAATAAGCTAACGATTAACAACCGATACCCACTTCCAAGAATCGACGATTTATTCGATCAACTTCAAGGTTCATCGGTTTACTCCAAGATCGATCTGAGATCAGGTTATCATCAACTTCGAGTCAGGGAAGAGGATATCCCGAAAACAGCGTTCAGGACTCGATATGGCCATTACGAATTCCAAGTTATGCCATTCGGCTTAACTAACGCACCAGCAGTATTCATGGATCTCATGAATAGAGTGTGTAAGTCGTACTTGGATAAATTCGTTATTGTGTTCATTGATGACATCTTGATATACTCTAAGGATGAGAAAGAGTACGAGGAACACCTCAAGCTAATCTTAGAGTTATTAAAGAGAGAGGAGCTATATGCCAAATTCTCGAAGTGTGAGTTTTGGATATCTACTGTGCAGTTCTTAGGTCACGTGATTGACAGTCAGGGTATTCACATGGATCCTGCCAAGATTGAGTCGATCAAGGATTGGGCGACACCTACGACACCCACAGAGGTACGCCAATTCTTAGGACTCGCCGGCTATTACCGAAGGTTTATCGAAGGTTTCTCCAAGATAGCTAAGCCTTTAACTGCATTAACTCAAAAGAATGTAAAGTACGACTGGGGAGATGATGAAGAAGAAGCTTTTCAACTCCTTAAAGAAAAGTTGTGCAGTGCACCTATTTTGGCCCTACCTGAAGGTAGTGAAGACTTTGTCATTTATTGCGACGCTTCACACAAGGGTTTGGGAGCCGTGTTAATGCAGAGAGAAAAGGTGATAGCGTATACTTCTCGACAACTGAAAACTCATGAGAAGAATTACACAACTCATGATTTGGAGTTAGGCGCAGTTGTGTTTGCACTACGCATATGGAGACACTACCTTTACGGTACTAAGTGTGTGGTGTATACGGATCACAAAAGTCTACAGCATATCTTGAACCAGAAGGAGCTGAACATGAGACATCGCCGATGGTTTGAATTGCTTAGCGATTACGACTGTGAGATTCGTTACCATCCGGGCAAGGCGAATGTNCATGATTTGGAGTTAGGCGCAGTTGTGTTTGCACTACGCATATGGAGACACTACCTTTACGGTACTAAGTGTGTGGTGTATACGGATCACAAAAGTCTACAGCATATCTTGAACCAGAAGGAGCTGAACATGAGACATCGCCGATGGTTTGAATTGCTTAGCGATTACGACTGTGAGATTCGTTACCATCCGGGCAAGGCGAATGTTGTTGCTGATGCACTTAGTCGAAAGGAGAGGATTAACCCACTCAGAGTTAGATCCTTAGGGATGACGATTGTTTCCCCTCTTCCAGCGAAAATTCTTGAGGCTCAGCTGGAGGCACTCAAGGAAGAAAATAGACCAGACGAGAAAATTTACGGTATGCCAGAGAGCGAAAATGGCTTCGTAAAGAGGTCTGATGGAGTTTTGTGTTATGGAGACAGGAGTTGGATTCCATTGTGCGGAGGAATTCGTGATCTGATTATGCATGAATCGCACAAGTCCAAATACTCTATTCACCCAGGAGCTGACAAGATGTACTTAGACTTGAAGAAGCTATATTGGTGGCCAAACATGAAGGCGGATATAGCTAAGTATGTTAGCATGTGTTTAACGTGTTCAAAGGTTAAGGCTGAACACCAGAGACCGTCAGGTTTGCTCGTACAATAGGAGATTCCAGAATGGAAATGGGAACGGATAACCATGGATTTCATCACCAAGTTGCCAAGGACGTCGAGCGGTTATGACACGATATGGGTAATCGTAGACCGTCTCACAAAGTTTGCACATTTCCTTCCTATGAGAGAGAACGATAGTATGGACAAGCTTGCCAGACTATACGTAAAGTAAATTGTGGCAAGGCATGGAGTGCCAGTTTCTATCATCTCTGATAGAGATAGTCGTTTTACATCCAGTTTTTGGAGGTCGCTACAGGATGCATTAGGTACAGATCTTGACATGAGCACAGCTTATCATCCTCAGACTGATGGTCAGAGTGAGAGGACTATCCAGACATTGGAGGACATGCTCAGGGCGTGTGTTATTGATTTTGGAAACAGCTAGGATAGGCATTTGCCTTTGGTCGAGTTTTCCTACAATAACAGCTATCACACTAGTATTAAGGCCGCACCGTATGAAGCACTTTATGGTCGTAAGTGTAGATCACCGATATGTTGGGCCGAAGTCGGAGAAAGCCAACTTACTGGACCAGATCTAGTTCACGAAACTACTGAGAAAATCATACAGATCAAGAATCGAATGCAAGCTGATCGTGATCGCCAAAAGAGCTACGCTGACAAGAGGCGAAAGCCCCTTGAGTTTCAAGTGGGTGACAAAGTGATGTTGAAGGTCTCGCCATGGAAAGGCGTGATCAGATTTGGTAAACGTGGGAAGCTGAACCCTCGTTATATTGGACCATTCGAGATTCTTGCCAGAGTCGGGCCGGTAGCCTATTGACTCGCATTACCTTCCGAACTCAGCGCTGTGCATGACGTTTTTCATGTTAGCAACTTGAAAAAGTGTCTATCTGACGATAATTCTGCTATTCCTTTGGAAGAGATCCAAGTCGACGAAAGGTTGAATTTCGTCGAAGAACCGATTGAGATCATGGACCGGAAAGTTAAACGACTGAAGCAGAGTCGTATCCCAATCGTGAAAGTCCGTTGGAACTCTCGCAGAGGCTCCGAGTACACTTGGGAGCGAGAGGACGAAATCAAGCGTAAATATCCACATCTCTTTTCGAACTTATCGAATGACGTGAACTGAAATCAGGGACGGATTTCCCCTTAAGGAGGGGAGACTGTGACAAATGGTATTTTTCACAAATTAATTTAATAATAAATTTCTATTTATTATGTTCATTTTGAATATTATATGCATTTTTGCACATTTCTGCATGTTTCTGTACATTTCTGAACATTTTCGGGAGCTGTCCTGCACACTGTAGCTTACAGTCACTACTGAAAAAGCCTATTTTTGTCAGTAAGCACAAATTAATCCATTTCGAATAGTTACTGACAAGTTTCGTAATTTACTGAGAGCTTTCTCACATTTTCTGAAAAACAACGCCGCACGCGAACCGACACCACAGTATTTATGGTAAAGGTCAAGTAAACATATTTTTGAGTCAGTAAACTCATTTTATTACATTTTTGACAAAATCGTGGCTAAAAACTTTATTTTACGTATAGGTGTTCAAAAACATCAAACCGGGGCGTTACGGTTACATTTAAGCTTAAACCGACACACGATATACCAAAGAGGAGTGAAAATATCTTTCCCCCTCCTCCTAGGATGCCATAGCCGGCCACACAAGGGTCTAGTCATCCTCCACCCAAGTTTAAACACATGGGTTAAGCTTATTATCCACTAAATACCCTATTAACCAAGGTGCACCCAATTATCCAAATCTATTAACCACACCATATCTTTAACTAGTCTCTTCATCTCACTTTCATCTCATATTTCTTCTTCTTCTTCTTCTTCTTGTTTTGCCGAGCACACAAACACAAACACACACAAATTTCATAAAAACTTTGAAGATCAAATTAGTTTAGGTTATATTTACAAGAGTTTGGGTAATATATAAGTTGATTTGGGTTGAATTGGAAGCATTTTGGGTCTCCTCTTGTCCTCCATAGCCACGTTAACCTTCAACTCTTTGTAAGGATTCATAAAACTTTTCAATCTTGTTTACTTCATGTTTTTATGATGATCAGGTGTTACTAAGTGCTAAATGTATATATTTTGTTAAGTTGAGTATACATCTGAAAGTACTAATGCTGATGGCACAAAGACAACTAAGCTCAATACTGAACCTGTAACAAATGATGAAAAAGCAAAAAGGAGGAATGATTTCAAGGCCAAGCATCTCTTGCTTATGGCCATGCCTGATGATCAAGTTTTGAACTTCAGCAGTTACAACACTGCAAAGGAACTCTTTGAAGCTATTATGGAAAGATTTGGTGGTAATGAAGCCACCAAGAAAACACAAAAGACCTTACAGAAGCAAAACTATGAGAATTTCACTGTCACAAGTGATGCGTGGATTGCGGTCTACACAAAAGGTTTTACCTCTCTAGGGATCTTGAGAAGCTTGCAATCCCCACCAGGCAGTGTACCTGACCGATGTACTATAGTGTAGTGGCAAGTACCGGGGGATTGATTGTTCTACTTGGGGAATAGTGTTCGTTAGGATTGAAAACTACTCTAGTTAGGTCTAAGGGTGAGGGATGATTCTTTTTGTATCTTTATATTTTATGAAAGCAAGTAAAATCTCGGTTTTGAAGGAGTGGGCGGAATTAGTTGCTAGTCAACTAACCCAATAAACTACAAATTCAATAAAAGTAAAATGACAAGAAAGTAAATGTGAGAAAAACTAATATGGAGAAAAACGTGTTTACTTAGGTTTCACTACTCCCTAGCTATCTTTTATTGGTTGATTAGTTTGTTACAATTGCGTGGATGATGGGTTGTATTCCTTAATACCATTCGTGGGGGCGTGTACGTCCTTCCCCAACTCTATAAGATCCTATCTCTTCCTATGACGACACGTTTAGTATCCTATCATGGCCTCATTAATATTCTCTTATGCATTAAACACAACCAATTAAATCGTAGTACACATCCGATTCATGTTTCCTAAGACGTTCAAGCAAGTTACCAATAGGAAGTTAGCCAGTTTTCTTAAGCCTAACATTGAAATCATTCATCCACAACAATTAATAACCAACCATCAACCAATAATCAATAGCTAGGTTTCATTACATCTAAGCAAACACAAGAAAAACCTAGCCTAGCATGTTAATGTAAAGACAAGCATAAGATAGAATCAAACAACACATAGACATATTGAATGATTAATGGAAGACTTATCTTTAATTAAGCATGGATGAAACAAGG
Organism: Artemisia annua; assembly: GCA_014162995.1. Taxonomy (NCBI): domain Eukaryota; kingdom Viridiplantae; phylum Streptophyta; class Magnoliopsida; order Asterales; family Asteraceae; genus Artemisia; species Artemisia annua. Next base: position 80,051 of record LBNU01014407.1, on the reverse strand, counting down.
GTGAAAAACCCTTAAAAATACTGTAAAACTCGACCTAGGGTTTATCCCAAAGTTCTCCCAAAAGTTCTCTCTCTAATGAATGAAAAATAGAAAATTATATATAGAGATTACAATCTGACGGCGTCACGTTGTAGCCCTTGACGCCGTCACCTCGCCACTAAAATAACTCTCGGATTGCTCAGATCCAACTTTGACGCCGTCACCCTTTAAATCTTTCTGGGCCGTCTCCTTTTGCTCCAACACGTGATGGCCTAGGCGTCACAAAGCGTGACGCCGTCACGTTTTAATTCCCAAAATCTTTCTGGCGCGTCTCGTGTAAACTTCATATCCACCTCTTTGTCAACACATGACGCCATCACCTTACAAGGTGTGACGCCGTCAGGTACTATTTCCAGCGTATTTTGAGACTTTGTCGTTTTCTTCACTTTATGCTCCAAAAACGTCCAAAATGCTTGCTTTTCCAGATTTCTTCTCCAAACTACCTAAAATGACAAAAGGAACGATTTAAGGCAATATTTGATCAAATAATTACGGATTAGGGCTTAAATGACCCCCTAAAAGCGTAAAACTTTTCGCCTCATCAAATACCCTTACACTTGAGATTTGCTTGTCCTCAAGCAAATGCGCTTTTATTCTAATCAAAATACAAGCTAGGGGTCATTTAACACTAATATAAAAGTAATTACAACAAATGATCGTTCCAATTCAATCAAAATAAGCACGGAAATTATACACTAGCACCTCACATATTAGTGTTTGGATACTCACATCTCTCGGGTGTTATAAAAGTATATATCACAAATGGAAATGGAAAAAATATCACTCACTACCTGTCATAGCACATAGATTACCATAGGCTTGGGAAAGGATAAAAAACCTCCACTACTTTGGCGTCAGCATCTAGGATAAACTATCAAAGAGGTCTTTCAAAGGGTTGTAACGTTAGGTGTAGGGATATGATAAACACGGTTTTGTTGGATAAAGGCAGTCTTTACTGGTGGCGAGTTAATCATCTTAGTAAATTACATGTACAATGTGGCGTTGCTAAGCCAAGACTCGACTCGACTTAAGCTAATGAAAACTAACAAAAACATAAAAAGAAACATAAAAGGAAATGGGATGGTAGTTCGTATGTTTTTCTCATTTCTTTTTCTACTTTTTTTTTTCTTTTTCTTGGTTTTTTCGACTATTTTTTATTTTTTATTTATTTATTTATTTATTTATTTTGCATACACTCTTGCCCTACCATCCAAAATAATACATCATAGGGGGCTCGGTTCTCCCCTTACACTTGAACTTTTATATACTTTACAAATAACTACTCTAACGACTCGAATTAAGATAATCAAAACACTTGGAGTACTTTAAAACATTTACGCATACATAGGGGAAATAATTGATGTTCTTCCCCATTACTCCATAACACTAGTACTTTACCCATGAGTCCCAATCGTCCCAAAACAATATGTACAAGATATGACTCGACTTAGCAACCATGTAATCAATTAGATAATTAACTAAGGGTTTAAACAAATGTTGTCACAATAATGCACTAAAGATGAGTGCATACAAGGTAGGCTAAGGAGATTTGGGTGTACATTTGGGGTAGATTGTAAACAAATTCTTCCTTTAAGTAAAATGCTTAAAGTTAGAAACGAAAAAGATAGGCTCTGAGGGGTATACTAGGGGTATCGTGTACTAAAAATGAGTACAACACTAAGGTGTGGGAAAATTACTTGACCAATAAAGTCAACGTAATTATAATACAGGTGTAAAACAAGGGTTATCCTAATGCCTCTTATCATGTAGTAAATCCTAACTACACGAATGTAGTCTCACTAGCGGTCTCGGGATGAATCACTAACGCATGTTCTAGAATCTAAGTACTACCGGTACACTCATAAGCACTAATAATAAATGCTTTTCCTAACAAATCTAGGGGCGAACCTCACATATTTGGGGGGAAATTTTTGAGTGGTACGGTTTTTGTGCTAGTCATACAACTCCTATCCATGAGACGCTCATTAAGACTAAAGTTTTACTCCTATATGTTGTAAAAAATTTTAAAATTTGGCGCTAAAATCGCCCTAACAAATATTTTTTTTTTAGTTTTATTACACATCTACTATTAAACAAACAAAAATCAAGCGCAATTGCATTCTCTAAGGTATCATCATTTTACCCTCCCCCCTTACACTTAAGCCGAACATTGTCCCCAATGTTCAAATAAAAAGATGTAAAAGTAAAGAAGGTAAAAGTATGAAACAAATACTCCCCTGATTCGTTCGGTGTGGATAATGTGGTAACATGGTTAGATCCTCCTCCAAGAAAATGAACGTAAAAGCTTCCCTTCCAGAATATAAATCATCTTCTTGTCCAATATAACCTGTTAAACCTGAGAAAACAATCATGGCAAACCCCGCGTAAAATCGGCGGTAAATTCTATATATAATAAAATCCTAGAAAGCAAGTAAAGATATAATGCTTGTGGAATGAATATTTGCATGTTCCTAGAGTTTAAAAGTTTAAGATTTAATAAAAAACTTTACGATTCCGGCAGAAAAACAAAACTTGCAAAATTTTCCAGAATTTTACACCTGACGTCGTCAGGTTATAATGCCTAACGCCGTCAGAGTGACCTGACATAAATTTTATATTTTGTTTCCGGAAAATTTCCAGAAAAACCTATGCCTTAATTCCTGGAATTCCTGCAAAATATTCATTATGACTCGATACAAGCATTTGACTCGAACATATACTAATATGCATGCTAATTTAATATTGTTATGATTCATGTTCAATCTTGTTCTTATAAACAAATTTGGATTTCCCTTACACTTATCTTTTGCAAAATACCTTTATATGTAGTTAAGACGAAGTTACAAATAAAATAAAGCATTTTCACAATTTACTTTGAAACATTAACCATAAACAATAAAAATAAAACACACATACGGAAACAAATAAACAAACAAGCAAACAAATAAAGCTTGGGTTGCCTCCCAAGAAGCGCTTTTCTTTATTAACGAGTCTTGTAGCTAGACTCAAAGTCACGTCCTTACGTTTTCCTATCCCGCATCATGAATGCAGTTTCAAACATCTTAATCAATTTCTCATTCTTCTTGTACTCAGGGCCTAAAGCTAAGCATTTTGAATAGTGGGTTTCTTTCTTTTTATAGCCACTGTTGTTTTTCTCTTCATCACTTTCAACCTCAGTTACGGGAATGTTGTCAACATCGAGATCCTTAACTTCTTTAAATTTCTATTCCTTATAGGGCATCCTATATCTAATGTTCTTTATTTCATTTGCGAATGTGATGATGCCCTCATCACGGTCATAAGTCATTTTAGAGATCTTGACAAAAGGTTCTCCTAAAACAATCTGGCATAATGATTGATCAATAATTCCCCTAACATCTTCTAAGATCATGAAGTCGCACCTATAAACAAAATCTCCTATAAAGACATGTAACCCTCTAACCCTCTCAACAAAATTGCTCACGCGATTAGGGTTATAAGGGTCCCGTCTTGGTTTTAACTTATCATTTATGATCCAATTATAATAAAGCCTAGACATGATATTCATTGGTGCTTTTAAATCGATGTAGGTGTGCTCTCTATACATATGACTAATCATGCACAGAACCTTAAGATTCATGTAATTATGCTTCCTAATCCATGGGTGTTTTCGATGCTTTATGGGACAAGGGCATTTTAAAAGGAACTTATGATAACTTAATTCCTCAATGGTTAGTGGGGAATCCTTAAATATTCTATAGTCATTCCAAAGTCCCTTTTTACTCTCTGTGCAAGTGTTACCCCTAGACTTAATTTCACCCTCAATCATCTCATTAACCTTTCTTACTTCATCATTTTCTGTTTTAATCTGGTTAGGCAGCAAGACAACTCCCTTAGGCAATGTGAATCTAGTTAAGAAGTAGGAAGCAAGATCATCCCAAGAAGAGATGGATCTTTCAGGTAGTTGGCATAACCATCGAAGAGCCCGACCATGTAAAGAAATTGAAAGAGGACTAAGAGTTCCCCTTCTTGAGCGTCAACACCTAAGCCTACAGAATTAGTGATTTTTAGGTATTTCTCAAGGTGTTGGGTTGGGTCTTCAAAATGGGATCCATAGAATGCACAACCGATTTGCACCAACCGAATGGTGCTGGATTGCAAACGAATGGACCCCCTAGGTGGTTGGATTGGTTGTGGTGGGTTGGTGGAATCAAAGATATTACCACCTTCCATGACGGCGGATGGTAATGGTTACGAACAAAGGAACAAAGAAAAAGATAGACTAAAGAAAACCTATAAAAATAAAAATAAAAATCTCACTAGAAAGGAATCTAGTGAGTAGACCTAAATAAAAATAAAATTCAACCTAAGCAATAACTATTCCCCGGCAGCGGTGCCAAAAACTTGATGCGTGGATTGCGTTCTACGCAAAAGGTTTTACCTCTCAAGGGATCTTGAGAAGCTTGCAATCCCCACCAGGCAGTGTACCTGACCGATGTAGTATAGTGTAGTGGCAAGTACCGGGGGATTGATCGTTCTACTTGGGGAATAGTGTTCGTTAAGATTGAAAACTACTCTATTTAGGTCTAAGGGTGAGGGATGATTCTTTTTATATTTTTATATTTTAGGAAATCAAGTAAAATCTCGGTTTTGAAGGAGTGGGCGGAATTAGTTGCTAGTCAACTAACCCAATAAACTACAAATGCAATAAAAGTAAAATGACAAGAAAGTAAATGTGAGAAAAACTAATATGGAGAAAAACGTGTTTACTTAGGTTTTACTACTCCCTAGCTATCTTTTATTGGTTGATTAGTTTGTTTCAATTGCATGGATGACGGGTTGTATTCCTTAATACCATTCGTGGGGGCGTGTATGTCCTTCCCCAACTCTATAAGATCCTATCTCTTCCTATGACGACACGTTTAGTATCCTATCATGGCCTCATTAATATTCTCTTATGCATTAAACACTAAATCATAGTACACATCCGATTCATATTTCCTAAGACGTTCAAGCAAGTTACCAATAGGAAGTTAGCCAGTTTTCTTAAGCCTAACATTGAAATCATTCATCCACAACAATTAATAACCAACCATCAACCAATAATCAATAGCTAGGTTTCATTACATCTAAGCAAACACACGAAAAACCTAGCCTAGCATGTTAATGTAAAGACAAGCATAAGATAGAATCAAACAACACATAGACATATTGAATGATTAATGGAAGACTTATCTTTAATTAAGCATGGATGAAACAAGGGTGAAAAACCCTTAAAAATACTGTAAAAATCGACCTAGGGTTTATCCCAAAGTTCTCCCAAAAGTTCTCTCTCTAATGAATGAAAAATAGAAAACTATATATAGAGATTACAATCTGACGGCGTCACGTTGTAGCTCCTGACGCCGTCAACTCGCCGCCAAAACAACTCTCGGATTACTCAGATCCACTCTTGACGCCGTCACCTTATAAAAGCTTCTGGGCCGTCTCCTTTTGCTCTAACACGTGACGGCCTAGGCGTCACAAAGGGTGACGCCGTCACGCTTTAATTCCCAAAATCTTTCTGGCGCGTCTCGTGTAAACTTCATATCCACCTCTTTGTCAACACATGACGTCGTCACCTTACAAGGTGTGACGCCGTCAGGTACTATTTCCAGCATATTTTGAGACTTTGTCATTTTCTTCACTTTTATGTTCCAAAAACGTCCAAAATGCTTGATTTTCCAGATTTCTTCTCCAAAGTACCTAAAATGACAAAAGGAATGATTTAAGGCAATATTTGATCAAATAATTACGGATTAGGGCTTAAATGACCCCCTAAAAGCATAACACTTTTCGCCTCATAAACAAGCAATGAGTCTCTTGATTATGTATTTAGCAGGTTGCAAAGGATTGTCAGCCAACTGGCAGTGTTGAAGGTCACTATTCCCCAAGAAGACCTTAACATGAAGTTTCTCAATAGTTTGCCTGCTGAATGGCAAACTTATGTGGTTGTTTACCAACACAAGCCTGAATTGGAGAAGATGACCCTCAATGATCTCTACAACAACCTCAAGATTGCTGAACCAAAGGTGAGAAATTCAGGAAGTACAAGCACATGATCTGGAAACATGGCATTCTTATCATCTACAAAAGATTGCAATTCAGATGATGAAGATGATCTCACTTATGTTTGTACTGATAACCCTAGAGTTAGTACTGCTAGTACTAAAATTAGTACAGCTGGTTCACAACTGAGCAGTGCTGGCTTAAGTGATGATACTATCTATGCTTTTGTAGCTAGTAAAGCTGATGATGCCAACATTTACAATAATGACTTGCTTCAAATACATGATGATGATTTGGAAGCAATGAATATAAAATGGCAGTTAGCTTTGATAAGTATAAGAGCCAAGAAGTACTATCAAAGGGCAGGTAAGAAGATCACTTTTAACTCAGGAGATGTTGCTGGCTATGACAAGTCCAAGGTGGAGTGCTACAACTGCGAAAAGAGAGGACACTTTGCTAGAGTGCATAAGTCCAAGACAACAAAATAGAGATGGTTACAAGAAGAGTAATCTGAAGGAAGTGATAGTACAAGAGCCTTCTTCTAAGGCTATGTTAGCTATTGATGGAGCTACTTTTGATTGGAGCTTCATGGAAGAAGAGGAAGCACACAATGAGATTGCACTGATGGCCTTCTCTGACTCTGAGGTATATGTTAATGGCTGTTCTAAATCTTGTGCTGCATTAAAAGAATTAGAAACACTTAAGGTTAAATATGATAGTCAAAGAGTTGAGCTTAATGACACTCACTATAATCTGCAAAATCATAAAAGAGGATTAGGTGTCTTAGAAGAACAACTTGCTTTTTATAGACAAAATGAGTCTATTTTCACTGATGATAGAGCTGGCTTAAAAAGAGATTTAGAAAACAGAGATGCTCTAATCAGTATGCTTAAAGATGATTTAGAAAGATTACCAGAGCAAAAGGAAAATATTCAGTTGAGTGTAGACACACTTGAGTATACATCAAAAGGTGTACAAAAGATAATTGAATTTTAGATGAGTTTAAGGAACCTGAATTTCCAGGTTATGGTCCTAAGGTACAAGAGAACACTAATGATAAACAAACTGATGAGTTGTTTGAAAATTCAAATAACACTTCTTTTGTTAAATTTGTGCGTAAAGCTAAGCCTAAGGTTAAGGTAGAGATTCAAAATGTTCCTAAGGTGGTTAAACAAGAAAATAATAAGAGTTAACTACATTTTTCGTCCTTGTGGTTTACTGGGTGTAACGATTTTGGTCCAATAGTTTGAAAAGTAACGGATCCAGTCCAGAATCCGCTGACCCGTAACACTTTTGGTCCATTTTTCTATTGACCGTTAGTTTGACCAATTTAAAACCGTGAAATGACTATAATACCCTCGTTTGATAATGAGAAATGACTAAAATACTCTTCTCTTTATTATTATTATTATTATTATTATTATTATTATTATTATTATTATTATTATTATTATTATTATTATTATTATTATTATTATTATTATTATTATTATTATTATTATCATCATCATCATTATTATTATTATCATTATTATTATTATCATTATTTATACACAAAAATTAAAACAAACATTATATAAAACTCACTTTATTGTTACACAAAAAAACACAAACATTACAAACACTTATACGAAATCAGTAAATCACATAAAAATCAAACACAAACATCAAACACACATAAAAAAAAATATAAACATATTATTTAGGGTTCTTATATTATTTGGGGCTTTTATATTTCTTATCAGATTTAGAACAAACAACATCAATCTCACAACACAAATCCATAACTATCCATCCCACAAACAACAATTCAAGCAGGATCTCAATCCATCCCACAACAAAAAATCTATAACTATCCTATTCCCATCCTCTTTTACAGTCAACAAACAACATCAATCTCACAACACTCATCTAACACAATCAAGACTCGAATAACAAAAGAATATAAAACAAGATCTCAGGTTTATATTTGCAAGAGCTTATAACAAATCTTTAAAAGATTTTAACAACAAACCCATCATCGATCCGTGAGAAGCACGACGCTTCTTTTAAATATCCGAATACATTAAAAGAAAGATCAAAACCACTGCTTCAACTTTTCTTTAATTCGATTTAAAACAAAACACGCAAGAAATACCTACCCGAGACCTTATTTACAAGATCTTAAAGCTATGGTCTTTGTGTTCTTCGAATCAAGAGAAGACGAGTTATGTTTGTGTGTGGTTCATTTAAGCATAAAGATACCAAGGGGATTTATTGTTGGTGTGTGTTTGGCAGCAAAGGTGGTGGTGACCAGTGGTGGTTGTTGGAGGCGGTTTCCGGAAATGGTGGTGGCTGGATGTGTTTATGAGTATTTATGAGTTTTGGTGGAGAGGAAAAAAAAGGGAGGAGATGATCTAGATTTGTGTTTATGAGTATTTATGTTTTGTATTTGTGTTTATGTATTTGTGTTTGTGTTTAATAAAATATGTGAATGACAGAAATACCCCTAAAACTAACGGTCAAACATAGTTAATTTAACTGAGTTACAAAAAATGGACCAAAAGTGTTATGGGTCAGCGGGTTTTGGACTGGATCCGTTACTTTTCAAACTATTGGATCAAAATCGTTACACCCGGTAAACCACAAGGACCAAAAATGTAGTTAACTCAAATAAGAAACCAATTAGGAATAATGTTAGATATGGAGAGATGTACATGTCAACACCTAGAGGTAACCAAAGAAATTGGAATAACATGAAATCTCAACAACTAGGTAGTGATTTTGTTATGCAGAACAAGACATGTTTTGTATGTGGAAGTTTTGACCATTTTGCTGCATATTGTGATAATAACCCATGGAAAAAGGTAACTTCAAGGGATACAAGGGTATATGGGAACAAACAAGCTAGAGTGAACAAAAATGTCTCATATCAAACTCACTCTAATGCTAAAATGATACCCAGAGCAGTTATGTTAAAGTCTGGCACAAAACCACTTTCCACTATTAGACCAAACAAAGCTGTGTATCAAAAGCCAACTGTTACAAGAGCAAAACCAAGTTTTTCAAATAATAAGCAAGCTCAAACAGTTAATAAATCCTTTTTCAAGAAAACATCAGGGCATGATAAAAAATGGGTGCCTAAAGTAGCAACTGCTGAGCCAACAGTTCCTACTGCTAGGCAATTGCAAGCTGTTAAGGGTAAATTGGAAAATGCTGTGAAAACTACAGCACAATGGGTTTAAAGACCAATAAAAGGTGACAAAGCATATGTGGTTTTAAAGAAACATACTTTTATTGATGAAAGAGGTAGAATCAAGTCAGTAATGGCTTGGGCTCCAAAAGTTTAGTTGCTTTTGACATTATGCATTGATTAGTCTTATACTTAATTGTTATAAAAGGAAAATACTTTGTGTGTATTTTTCTTGGTTTTGGACTAACATTTGCAGGCAAGAAAAGATGTTTTGACTTACATTGTATATGGTGTGCTTTAGATTGGAAAAGTGTGTTGCTGATCACACAACAAACGGTTATTGGTTCACCATGTCTCACCCACATAAGAACCAACTAGTCCAAAGCAAACGGCTCTTGGTAAAGACTTAACAAATCCGTTTATGGTTGATAGTTTACCAAAAACTATATGGTTATCAACTCACCATATCTCACAGTGAAGAGTTGGCTAGTCCATAGCAAACAGCTAATGGTAAAGACAAATCAAATCGATTGATAGCTGATAGTTTGCTAAAAACTATGTTTGAACAGTCTATTTTAAACATAGTTTATGTTTCTACTGCTCTTGAAATTTTTTAAGAAAGTTTGTACTGCTAGTTCAAAGTTAGTACTAATAGTGTAAAATTTGTACTGCTGATCTAGCCGTTACAACTGTTGTGTTAGTAACAGATTTTTAATTATAGCCGTTGGGTAAAAACCGTTTTGTTACCATACTTATAGGGTTGAATTAATGAGAATTATCTCTTTATATATTTACATTATTCTTTTACCAAAGATAACTAGTTTCTAAAAGATAATTCTCTCTTGCGTTAAACTCTTAAACCCTAGCAGTATCAACTTAAATCTCAATTGGCTATCATACATCTTTAATTCACTTAAATCCAATCATATTCTTGCTTGTTAACATAACTTTTAATATGGCTGGATTACTTTTTGCTGATCAACACAACGAGGTGGCTTTTCTTGAGAAAACAGAGGAGAAGGATGGACCAAAGTTTTGGAAAATTGTGGACTGTCTCAACCACTCCTACTTTAGGTATGCCTTAATAGTAAGTCCCACTCTCTATTCCTCTCTGATTGGCTCTCAACAGTCAACTAAAACTGACCAAGGATTTGGTCAACTAAAGTCAAACAATTGAGCCAATGCTAAACCAAGGAGTATAGAATATCCCTGGGTCGTTATGTCCCGACGAGGTGTGCAATTGTACAAAAAACGGATCTGTGATCGGGTGATTTTGAACAGGAATAGGGTTTGAGTGATTATACTAAGGCAATATGAGACAAAATAACTTAAACAAGCTATATGAACAAGCACATAAGAGGAAATGACTAAAAAAAAGTTTAAAACCTAAAAACGCGTACGCTTAGTTTGAATAAACGTAAACGTACAAAATAAAACGTGAGTTTTAAGAAATAAAAAGGCTATGGATATGAAAATTATATTTTTACAATCCTAATGACATAAGAAAATTATTGGAAAAATAGAAATATTTATTAGACTTATTAATTAATTATTATTAATTAAAAACTATTTTAAACTATTTAATAATTACCTAAAAATTAAGAAAATGTAAAATAAGCTTAAATAAGTAAAATTAAAACTTAGAAAAATCTAAAATATTATAAAACAAATTTTAAAACTGAAAATATATTTATTACACTATTTATGTATTTATTATTAATTAATTACTATTTATTAATTACTAAAACTATTATTGATTTATTATAAATACTAAATAACCTAAGAAAAATCTGAAACTTTTTAAATAATTATTAAATAAATACAGGAACCTAGGAAAATTATAAAAACTATATGTCCTTAATGAAAATAAGCTAATAAGCAATTAAGCTCCTAAATAGAAGCTATCACTTAGCTTAAAAGTGATGTTTTTGTGATTTTCTTTTTATAAACCTATTATACTACTGTAGAAATGAAAGTTTAACAAAAACAAAAATTATTGAAATGGAAAATAAGCAGTTAGAGAGCTTATGGAAATGGCAGATGAGCTTTTAGGCTCAAAATGATGTCCAAAAGCTCAAATAAGCTATTTGACTGGAAACAAAAGAAAAATAATATGCAGCTATGCTAAGTGACTGGCGATGATCAAAGAAAACAAGGAACAAGCACTGATTGAGCTGAAATAAGCCAATAAGCAAAACCAATTCACTCAGTCAACCAAACAGTCCTACAGTCAAATCTTTAAGCAATTTAAGCTTATGTAATAAACTGAAAAGCTCAAAATAAGGACTGGAGTAGAAAGCTGGATTGGTGGGCTTTTCAAAAAGCTAAGGCTCAAGGGGTGGGACCCACTAATGAGCTTTTGACAAGCTTGTGAAAAAGCTTAAATATACTGAGTTATCAGTATACTCAATGAAATGGTACAAACAAGAAGCTACTAGCAGCCCTAGTGAATAAGCTTGAAAAAGCAATGTGAGCACTGGAACTTAAAGATGGGTGATTAAGCTTCACAAAAAGCCAAGCCACTCAATCTAAAGTACACTGATGAGCTTTTAGGAGCTTATGGAAAAAGGCTCAACTACACTGATTGCTCAGTGTAGTGAGTTGATTTGAGCAAACAAGAAGAACATAATAAGCAGTGAGAATAAGCAATACATGGAAAATTAAAAGAAGGCAAATCAAATAAGCCAGAAGGGTTTCATAAAGCTACAATTATCACAAGCTAAAGCTAACAAATAAAGATTGTGCAAGCTATTGAAACTGACTAGCAACCTAGTGCACAGGGCAACTTTTAGAAAAACAGCTAAATGAAAAGCACAAATTAAGGAGTTAAACTTTGCTAATAAAAATTAATAAAAATACACTGATAAAGTTGAGCAACAAAAGATTAAGATCCTAAAAGCATAAAACATGAAACTCAGTAATAAATCATATAGGAAATTGCCAAGTTTATTCAAAAATTATCTAAGCTGAAATTTTGACTTTTAAATTACACTAATGGTTTGACTTAAACGAACTTTGATCTTAATTTACCTACTGATTATGTTATATTAAGCTAGTGTGATATTAAATTAAGCTAGTTAAACAACTTTTAAGCTTATATCTAGATTTATTACAGATAACAAATTAAATGGATTTTAATAAGATTTTGACTTTCTTTCAAAAAGGGTCTGGATTTTATTGTTGAACTGAGGTATTTAGTCCTTTTGTAGCATACATCAAACAAGAACAATGATACAAACAAACTATAACACATATTATACAGTAAGTCCAAACGCTCCTTAAAAAGGCTGATTTTGAGATTTTCAAAGTCACAAACAGATTAAGACCAAGAAACTTATTCCATAGATTATATTATCACTCCATAAGACCAAATAAGCATATAACATCAATAATAACTGCAAGAACAAGAAAATGACAATTCTACCTATTTAACTGTGAGAATGGAATTTCAAGCAACAACAATATTCTAAGAACAAGNTCCTGGCCTTTGAAAGGCATTTTGGCGCCAAAAGTCTTCAACCACTTCTGAGTTAACTTGGGGAAGAAAGGAAACAATAATTGCATTTTGGGACCTTATGGAGACCAAGGGGACATAGTGTTGTGGAGGTGAGTTGGAGGAATGGAGCTTGGCAGTAGCAGGTATGCAAGTGGAGGGGGTGAGTTTTTGTTTGGTTTATTTAAGTGAGGGAGGGAGTAATAAAACGGGGTGGAAGGTTTTTTTATGAAAAAAGGGGGGTTGGGCCTGGTAAGGGTTATGGGCCAGGGTTATGTTTGTTTTGGGTTTTTGGGTAAAGGGTGTGTGTTGGGCTGGATATAAACACAAAGGGTCCACTGGTTTGTAGTTATATAACACAAGGACCAATTGTGTAATTGCTGAAAAGTTCAAGGACCTGTTATGTAATTTTCCCAAAGTTGTTACAAGGACCAAACTTGCCAAGTTGAATAACCCAAGGACCATAAATGTTATTTTTCCACTTTAAATACCCAAGGACCATTTTTGACATTTTCTAAAAGTCCAGGGACCTTTTCTGCCATTCACTCAAAAATTCATTCAAGGACCAATTTTGACAACTTAAAATATTTCAGGGACCTTGAATGATAAAACTTCACATTTTTAAATTCCAGGGACTATTTTTGCCAATCTTTGAAAGTTGGGGGACTGAAACTGCCAATTATGCAAACTTTGTTCATTTTTCATTTGTTTTTAAACATGTTGCATTTGAGACATATAAAACACGATCCTTGGATATTTTCTGCATTTTGATGCGTTTTTGAGTGTTTTAAAATGTTTTGCAGCTCAGATTTGACCAAAAATGATGAGTGTTTGAGCACTCATCACTCTCAAATCAAACAGTTTTGGCAAACTGCAACTGCCATAACAGTTAATGATGATGAGGATGCACCTATCCCTGCACTAAGTGCAGATGTGGATGGGCAATCAATCTATGTTACTAAGAAATCCTTGAGAAGGCATCTTCGATTGGATGACTCAGATAGTATCATAGATATGCCTAACACAGAAATTTTAAATGGTATTTCTCAAATAGGTTATGATACATCCAATGGTCATTTAACTTTTAATAAAGGATGTTTCTCACCTCAGTGGAGTTTTCTTGTTCACACCCTTCTTCACTGCTTAAGTCCCAAAAGATCCTCATGGGAGCAATTCAGTAGTAATATTGCTATTGCTCTTGTGTGTTTGTCTAAAAATCAAAAGTATAACTTTTCAAAAATGATTTTTGAAAATATGGTGAAGAATGTGAAATCTCTAGCAAAATTTTTAATGTACCCAAGATTTATACAGTTCGTTTTAAAAGCAAAACAAAGTGTTTTACTTTCCCATAAAAGCAATTTTCCCACTCCTTGTTTGCAACAAAAGGCTTTCCAAAATATGACTATTAAAACTCAAAGGTGGAAAGGGGAAGAAAAACCTTTATCTCCTGCAATGCTTGCTTTTCTTGAACAGGTACAGGGTGAAGGGTCAGTAAGCCCAACTGATCCTCAAAACATACCCATTGTTGTTCCATCAACATCTCACACCCCCATTGTTACTCACACATATAGGAGGAGAAACAGAAACGCAGCTCCTCCTATGGCAACATTCACTATGCCTGAACCTCATGGTTTAGGAACAAGTGGTGGAATCCCAAGCCACACAGTTGATATGGGTGGTTTAGGAGTACTCTCTAGTCCCACTAGAGAAGAAACTGAGCCTTTGTCCCATGATGCACCTCTCACAGCAGGTTACCCAGCTGGAAGTGCTGAGGGCAGTCTTAACTTTAATGAATTGATGGACTTGTGTACCTCACTCTCAAAGAAGGTTGCCACATTGGAAGCTGATTTGACAAAGACAAAGGAGATTCACAAGAAGGTCTACACAACATTGGTGGAAAAAGTCAAGAAACTTTAACAAGAAGTCAAGCAACTCAAGGGCAAGAGGAGAGCTAAGATTGTGGATTCTTCATCAACCTCAGAAGATGATAAAGATTCAGATGGTGATGATTATGGAGATTCTCCCAAACAGGGGAGGAAAACAAGTTCACAAACTGAGCGGATGAGAATTAATTTTGATGAATCAGGTAATGAAGATATGGATTTGGGTGATGATGATCAACAAACTGAAGAGCTTCAACAGCAAGACACTGAGGAGGTTCCTCAAAATGATGACACAGAGATTGTTGACTTAGAAGCTCTCAAGGATATACAAGACACGGCTGCAAGTCTACCAGTTCCAAGTCCAGAAGGTACTGCTAGTGTACATCAACAAGGTACTGCTATTGTATTTAAAGACAGAACTGCTGATGATGAAGATGAGTATGAAAAGAGAAGAAAGGAAAAGGTTAAAGCTCCTATGACAGCTGAAGAAGATGTATAACCAAAGAAAGTTAAAGCCAGGGTTACTGCTCAAATGGATTATGATCCTGAAGTAGCCAAGAAGCTTGAAGAAGATGAAATTGCAAGTTTCATGGAAGCAAAGAGGTTGGAGAATGAACAGATTGCATCAGCTACAATTTTCGGACAACTAAGTGAAGAAGAAATTGAGCAGATGATAGAGATTGATCCAGTGGTGAAAGCTAAATCCATTGAGCTTCTTGCAGATAAGAACCTCACAGAAGAAGAGAGATCAGCTCAACTTGCTGATTTCATATTAATGAAGAATGACCAAGCTCTTGATGATATGATTAGCTCCATCAAGAAAGGTCAAAAGAAGAAGAGAAAGCCTTCAAAAGCTAAAGTTATTGCTAGAATGAAGAGGTTTCTATGTAATCAAGCAAATTTCAAGATGTACCAGCTCAAAGGGAAATCACATGAAGAAATTGAGAGTTTGTACTACACTTCCTTCAGAAGATCAAGACATTACTTCATTCCAATGGGCTCTGAAAAGGAGGCTGAAGATTTAAAGAGAAGAGGTTTCCATCTTGAGTCAAAAACAACAAAGAAGCAAAGGAATGAAGATAAATCAACTCAACCTGAGAAGTTAACTGAAAAAGCTTGATGATATGATCACCATAGACCCTGAAATTCTCTACATTGAGCCAATTCAAGCAAGACATCCAATTGTTAGCTGGGAGATCTACACTGATGAGTTTGGAGATGCTTAGAAGAATAACAGAGTTGGTGGTTGATGAGGCGAAAAGTGTACCGCTTTTCGGGGGTCATTTAAGCCCGAATTCGTATTTATTTGATCAAATATCGCCCTAAATCGTTCCTTTTGGCATTTTAGGTTCTTTGAAGAGAAATTCTGGAAAAGGAAGCATTTTGGACGTTTTCGGAGCATAAAAGTGAAGAATTCGACAAAGTGTCAAAATCTGCTGGAACAGTACTCCAGACGGCGTCAAGACCATGCTTGACGGTGTCAACCCTTGATAAGCTAGAACGGATTAAAGAGGGACGGCGTCAAGAAGGCTATCAAGAAACCNTCAAATATCGCCCTAAATCGTTCCTTTTGGCATTTTAGGTTCTTTGAAGAGAAATTCTGGAAAAGGAAGCATTTTGGACGTTTTCGGAGCATAAAAGTGAAGAATTCGACAAAGTGTCAAAATCTGCTGGAACAGTACTCCAGACGGCGTCAAGACCATGCTTGACGGTGTCAACCCTTGATAAGCTAGAACGGATTAAAGAGGGACGGCGTCAAGAAGGCTATCAAGAAACCCTATACGGCGAGGTGACGGCGTCAAGTCCATAACGTGACGCCGTCAGATCTGTTTTTCTATATATATTCGCATAATTTTTAGTCATTCGTGTGGAACTTTTTAGAGAGAAACCCTAGACGATTTTTGCAGCTTTTTTAAGGGTTTTAAACCCTTGGATCTCTCATGTTACGTTGAAGATAAGTAATCAATTAATCATTCAATATGTCTATGTGTTGTTTGATTCTATCTTGTTTTTGTCTTTTGTTTAACATGCTAGGCTAGATTTTCTTTGTGTTTGCTTAGATCTAATGAAACCTAACTATTGATTATTGATTGAATGGTGTGTTATTAATTGTATTGGATGGGTGATTATCGATGTTAGGCTTAAGAAAACTGGCAGACTTCCGGTTGGTAACATGCTTGAACGTCTTAAGAAACATGAACCAAGGTGTACTAAGGTTATTTTGATTGTATTTAATGCATGAGTGAATTCTAGTGATCCCATGTTAGGAGCTTCTTAGCCGGCTCGACATAGGAGTGAAGTAGGATCTCATAGAGTTAGGGGAAGTCCGTACACACCCCTACGAATGGTATTAAGGAATACAATCCGTCATCCACGCAATTAATACACACTAATCAATCGGTAAAATATAGTTAGGGAGTAAGGAAATCTAAGTAAACACACTTCTCTCCATTATAGTTTTCACAACCATTTATTTTATTGTTATTTTATTTTATTTGCATTATTAGTAATTTGGGTTAGTTGACTAGCAACTAATTCCGACCACTCTTTCAAAACCCGAGATTTTTACTTGCTTTCCTAAAAATATAAAAATACAAAAAGAATCTTCCCTCACCCCTAGACCTATTAGAGTAGTTTTTCAATCCTAACAACACTATTCCCTGAGAGAACGATCAATCCCCCGGTACTTGCCACTAGACTATACTACATCGGTCAGGTACACTGCCTGGTGGGGATTGCAAGCTTCTCAAGATCCCTTGAGAGGTAAAACCCTAGTGTGTGGTCGCAATCCCGCGCATCAAAGTTTTTGGCGCCGCTGCCGGGGAATAGTTAATGTTTAGGTTGAATTTTTTATTTTATTAGGTCTACTCACTAAATTCCTTTCTATTGAGATTTTTATTTTATTTTTCGAGGATTTCTTTAGTCTATCTTTTTTCCCAAATCCTCCGCTTTAATCTTCCTTGGCCAACATGGTAAATGGAGATTTTTCCAACCATAGAGTCACTAGGAGTCGTAGTTCATTAGGAAACCTCATCCAACCTTACGCAGAACCTGAAAGGGAAATGCGTAGGTTGAGACAACGCTTTTCAATGTCTGAACCAATTGGTATCGCCCTCAATTTTGATGAAGCCTTTTCTGAGGAAGAATCCAATCACCACACCACACCCTCTAGCCCTCAATCTCGTGCAAATGAGGAAATTCTAGAAAATCCTCTTCCCAAGTGCCTCAAAGATTAGATTCACAAATCTTGGGTTAGATTCAAAGATCTAATCAGTCGAGTCCCTCATCATGGCATTGAACTCTGGCTTCTTGTCCAAATCTTTTATGACAGTGTTTCTAAGAGCGACCAATTGGGCATTAATAATTCATTAAAAGGAAAAATAGCCAAGTTAAGCGCTGAGGAAGGATGGAATAGGATTGAGGAATATGCAAATGATCAGGACGATACTTGGGATGAACCCGATTCGATCATGAGCGCTTCCAAGATCATGGAGGAGCCTTCTTTTGATAACCGGTTGAGTAGGTTGAATAAACAAGTATCGTATCTAGACAAGTCGCAACCAGCTAAACAATTATCAAACCCATATTTGATCTGTGATCAATGCGGTGGCCCGCACGAAGTGGAGGAATGCGGGGATGATGTCACCACCGAACAAGCATGTTTGTCAAGCCACGACATCTTTGATGACCCCTCCCTCCTAACTTTCTACCAAAACAATGATCTTACCCCTTGGGGAAATCTTGAGAGAAGTGAGGAAGGAAGAGAATATCCTGACTACAAGGTCAGGAGCACTTTTGAAGATGATCTTGGGCATTTCACACTCGAAAAGAGTCTGCAACTAAAAGGTCTCAACAACCTAATCACTAGCCAAACAAAATGAATGGAGAACCCAATTCGCCAAACTCAACGCCACTCTTGATAGCCTTGAACAACCTCAAGTGGGTCAAAAAGACCCCTTACTCGCCATCACCACTCGTGCTGGAACAACTACTAAAGATCCACCTTACCCAGCTCAACAGTCTAACGTCACGGAGCCCGACACCCCCCACTAGGAAGAAAGTACTGTGAACGATGGGAGTCCCGAGCAACCCCCTCTAGTAACCCCCTCTCCACTTACTCCGACCAAACAGCCCACTAAAGTCCCATATCCATCCCGCCTCAAGAATCAAAAGGTCGAGAATGAGGAAAAGAGATTCTTGTCATACTTGAAGGATTTGGTCGTCACCATACCCCTTCTTGATGCATGTTACCATATGCCTAAATATAGTACATACTTCAAGAAGTTGCTAACCAACATAAAAAGGCTCGAGGGTCTTGTAACCCTAGGAGAGGAATGTTCCGTGGTAACCCAGCAAGGACTACCCAAGAAGGTGGACGATCCCGGGAGTTTCACCTTGCCTTGCTCCATAGGATCTCTTTCAGTCAAGAATGCTCTAGCTGACTTAGGGGCAAGTATCAATCTCATGCCACATTCCATGTTCCTTAAATTGGGGTATTCAGGATTAAAACCAACCCGCATGAACATCCAACTAGCCGATAGATCGGTCAAATACCCCTTGAGAATATGTGAAAACGTGCTTGTTAAGGTAGGGAAGTTCAAATTTCCAGTTGACTTCGGCATCCTTGAAATGGAGGAAGATGACCTAGTACCCATCATTCTAGGAAGACCATTCCTAGCAACTGCTCGTGCTGTGATTGATGTTCATGATGGAAAACTAACCTTACGAGTAGGGGCCGATAGCTTAACTTTCGACATCAAGGACACAATGAATCTTTCCTTCGAAGCAGCCAACCGGCTGTATTGCATTGGAGAAGTCGATGAACTAACCGATGTAATTGACAATTGTGCAGATGAACAAATAGAAGCTGTGTTGGGTCAAAGTACTGATAAAGTCAAAGTACTGCAAGGTAATAAAGTCAAAGTACTGCAAAGTAATAAAGTCAAAGATCAAAGAACTGCTGTTGAAGTTCGATTACAAGAATTATTAGAAGATTCTAGAAGATTAGATATATTAGGAATTAGTATACTTGTCGTTCAAGTATTGTAAACCGACTAGGGTATTCCTTGTGCCTATAAAAGGATCCCTAAGTCATTATTAGAGAGACGAATATAAGAATACGATATTAGAGATATTTAGGGTTGTTTGTGAATCTGTACAAGTATCAGGTTCAAAGTTTGGTTAATATAAAGTGTTGAAGTTGTTATAATTCTTCTTAGCTTTGTTAAGTAATTCCGCATACTTAATAGAGTAATTCAGTGTTTCATCATTAGTAGTTTAGGATTTATCCAAGACTGCTAAACCTTAGACAAGCTATAATAAAGTAGTTTGGTCAGAGTATAAGGATCCAACAAGTGGTATCAGAGTTTGTGTGGAAACTCTGATTAAGAAGAAACCCTAAACCCTAAACCAAGTTGATTTTCTAAAACAAACCCTACAAGATGTCTCAACCTGAACCTACACCTATGCCATCCATCACCACTGTTAGAATTCCCATAGTCAAGAAGGGAGAGTATGATATCTGGAGCATGAAGATGAGGCAGTACATTGCTATTACTGACTCTGCACTTTGGGATATCATTGTCAATGGCAATCAAGTTATAGAAGAACCCGAAGTTGTTCCTGGACAGCCTAAACCACCTCACAGCCAACAATCTCTGTAACTGTAAAGAGGAATCAGACCAAAGCTCTCAAAAACATACCTGCTGCTGCTATCCTGATGGCCAACCGTTGAAGTTTCATAATGCTAAGGATGCTAATACAACTGTGGGCTGTATCAAAACAAGATTTGGAGGTAATGATGCTTCCAAGAAGAATGCATAGAATTTGTTGAAGCAACATTTTGAAACCTTTGCTATTGA
>LBNU01014407.1:25359-59539 GCA_014162995.1 Artemisia annua | reverse complement strand
CCCTTTTTTTAAAAACATTAAATGGTAAGGACTCTTTGTAACTTTCCGAGGCCTTGTGTTGACCGTGGTATTCTAAAAGGTCTTCCAAAGGATGTTAAAAAAGTGATAAACTTGCTCGAATTCATGAAGCTTATCGTAATAAATAGCTTTGAAGTTTGATTAAGCATCTCTTTCGTATTCTCGAGCCTTCAAGAAATAAATTCATCATCACGCTTCCTTGAGTAGATTTCATCATTGATCGGCTTTTAGACACTTTTTCCACATTCCGTGCTCGTTTTAGGCTTTTTGGTTGACTTTTGTGCTATTTATGCAATATCCGTCCCTGCAGATCACAAACACAAAAACAAGATATCTTTGGCGTTTCCACGTTAGTTTTTGGTCTTAAAACACACTTAAACTAAGGTCAAGAGTAGTGTGTAAAATAGCACATATCAAACAGAACATGGTTTTGAAAATACTTCTTAACTAGTTTGCCTATAAATAGAACAAGTTGTTTTCACTTGAAAACTTGATGAAAATCCACACACACATAGTGTAGTAGAAAACCATGTAGAAACACCCATTAGTCACCCTTTCTATAATGATCATAATGCTTCTAACATTCATCTTTGTTGTAAGCATATCATACTTCATGATCCACCAAGAAGGTTAAAAGATCTTGAAGTAATCATTCATGAAAGCATTCCAATATATGAAGATTCAAGGGCACTTGACATCCTCTATGATTGAACTTCTTATTCAAGAAGTTCATATAGATTAGTCATTTTACATCCATTAGACTTTTATGTCATGGATCAACATTGTGTCATCTCAAGATAGATTAGATGGTTTATGTGTTTGTGCCATAAAACACAAGGTTTTTATGTTGGGCCACAAAACATAGCGGGAGTGGTTGTACCCTTGTAAAAGAACTATCATGAGTGGTTGTACCCTTGGTAAAGAACTCGACATCTAGCTTTGTGTCGGTAAAATTGTAAGCGACGATGGGAGTGGTTGTACCCTTGTAAAAGAACTCGACATCTAGCTTAGTGTCGGTAAAAGTGTAAGCGACGATTGTAAGGTTTTCTCCGCCGAGAAGGGAGGTTGTTGATCTAGTGAAGTAACTCTCGAGTTGGGTACTCGGGGCGTGGACGTAGGGCAAGGACAAAAGAGGTCCTTGTAGCCGAACCACGATAAATACTCGTGTCGTGAATGGTTTGCACTTTCCTTTTACTTATTGCTTTGCTTTGATGTTTGCATTATGTGATTGTGTGTGTTGTGACTTGTTGATTGTACTTGTGTGATAACATGTCTTAAGTTATGTTGTTCATAAACAACAAGAAACGTCTTTCATATTACAACAAGCTAAAATGGACATTTTATACAACAAGTAGTAAAGTTTTAAATGGTAACGTATTCACCCCCTCTACGTTTTCACAAAGAGGATGTTAATAGTGAAGATGGTGTGGTTAGTGTGTCAAGTGAAGAGGATGAAGCTGCTCCATTAAGATGCAAACCTTCCAGTTGAAAAGCTGCTCCAATAAGAGCCACACCTTCCACTTCAAAGATAATGGATGATCAACCAATCAAGTGTTCTGAAAAGTTGAAAGTAAAAACTGAAGACATGGATGATCAACCTAGCCAGTGTCCTGAAATGTTTCAAGTTAATTCAATTCCAAATGCTTCACATGGTCTGAAAAGACCAAGAGGCAGACCTCCCCAAAGAGCCAGACCTTCCGGTTCAACTACTGCTGCTACTCCCAAAAGACCCAGAGGTAGACCTCCTTCAACTAAAAAAACATGTTCAACTGTTGCAGCTGCTCACAAAAGGCCCAGAGGTAGACCTCCTTCATCTAAAAAAACAGTTGGTAGAAGGAAAACATCTCCATCACAAGCTCCTTCAACTTCAACACGAAGAGGCGAGAGGCCACCACCCATCACTGGAGTGATATTGGGTTTAAGTGCTCCTAAAGCTCAAGAGGTCGCCTCTACAAGATCCGTTAGAAAGTCCATTGCATGGTTTTGAAGTTGACTTACTTGATGGTTGTTTTAGTTACATGGTTATAAACAATTTCTTTTGTTGGTCGATGTACCATTATGTAAGGGTTGGAAATGTTCCAAATTTTCCCTATTGTTGTTGGTGTATGGTACGTTCATAATTAACATATTAATCAATGAATATGAAATCTAGTAATTTTCAATGTATATTTTTTTGGGTTAATTGCATAAAAAGGCATCATACTTGCTACTTTTTGTCATTGTATGTTGCGTACTATTTTTTTTCTCATCTTGACACCAACCTTTTTAAATCGTGCTATTGTGTGTACTTTGTGACCATTTTACCCTTACTTTTTTAAAATTTTGAAGGGTAAAATGGTCATTTTCATGGCTGAAATAGTCGCAAAGTACACACAATAGCACGAATTCAAAAGGTTGGTGTCAAGATGAGAAGAAAAAAAGAATGCTACACACAATGACAAAAAGTGGCAAGTATAATGACTTTTTATGCAATTAACCCTTTTTTTTGTAAGCTGACTTTTAAAAGTCAATTCAGCACATGAGCATATTTTTGATTACTGGTTTATGGCTTATTTGGAGATGCATTTGCAGACTGCAATCACAAATTCAAACAAGTTAGTTTGGAAATGCAATTGAATTAGCCAACACTTAGAAAATATGAGATTATCATTAAGCATAACTTGGAAAAGTTGAAAACACATTATCTCAAACATTTTTGGTTCATACTGTTGGGAAACCTACTTTGTACTGTTTTGTGTATTTCCTATTTGTAGGCTAAAACTTAGTACGGGTCGGTTACGGTTGGTACTGTTTGGGACTATCATTTGGGTTCGCGTATATGTTTCACTAAATTGGGTAATATCTTACTTTACACAAAAGTATCTTGAAGCGAAACATAACATTTATTAACTCGATCAAATCCAAAACCTAAGTTATATCTATATCAACTCAATTGGTTTTACCAACCACACATACTCTTCTTAACGACCATAATCCAGAACCCAAATCAAATTTTTATTTTTTTCAATCGTTATGGGGGTTTTGAAATTTTCTAACACACATAACATGGTTGCCTACTTACAGAAACCAGAGGGAAGTGAAGGGTTTCACCAGATAATTGATTTTCTCAATGCCAGTTACATAAGGTATGCTCTAACAAAGAATCCCACTATATATGTTTCTCAAATCAATCAGTTTTGGCGCACTGCTAGTGTCAAAACACTTGATAACGGAGAAAAAGAGTTAAGTGCTACAGTTGATGGCATAGACATGGTAATTAGTGAGTCATCTGTTAGAAGGCATCTCCAACTACCAGATAGTGGTGGTATTAGTTATTTGCCAGAGAAAGAAATTTTCCAACATCTTTCCTTTATGGGGTATGTGCCGGATTCTGATAAATTAACTTTTCAAAAACCACAATTTTCCCCTCAATGGAGATTTCTCATTCATACAATCCTGCATTGTTTAAGTTCAAAGAAAACATCTTGGGAACAATTTAGTGGCAACATTGCAACTGCTATTATTTGCTTGGCCACAAAAAGGAAGTTTAACTTTTCAAAATTGATATTTGATGGTTTGGTGAAAAACGTGAAAAGCAAATACAAATTTTATATGTACCCAAGATTTATTCAAATTTTCCTTAACAAACACAACCTGGCACCTCACAAAAAAATCTATAAGACTCCTACCCTTAGGCAAAAGGTTTTTAGTAATATGAGGATGACTTTAAAGGGTTACAATGGGATAGAAGTACCACTCTTTTTATCAATGATTGTTCCACTAGTTGAGGGTGAAGGATCAACAACCAAATTTGCGCCCCATCACACACCCATAAGTGCTCCGTCCTCATCAAAGCCTCGTGTTACATAAGCATATTCGAGAAGAACCAGAAAGGAAGCCGTTTCAGGTAAACCCATATCATCTACTCAAGGAAATGCAGCGGACGAGGATATGTATGACAGAATGGTGAGAGCCGAAACAACTGTCTCAGGGATTGAAGCCGGGCATGCCAGTGGTAACATTGATAAGACCCAACCGATGACAACATTTAATGATTCAAGTTCGCATGACTTTGCTTCACGTGATGTAAACCCCAGTCAACAGGATAGAATGGGGGATATGCCTCCTGATTTGCCTCTCCCAAGAGTTACCCCAGTTGGAACCGATGAAGGCACAATGAAATACAAAGACTTGGTGGATATTTGTGCAAAATTATCCGAGAAAGTTGATGCCTTGGAGGCAGACTTGAAAAAGACAAAGACACTTTATGCTACTGCGTATACCAAGTTGATTCAAAAAGTAAAGAAGTTGCGGGTAAAACTCAAGTCCAGTAAAAGTAAAGGAAAAGCAAACAATATGGACTCTGCTAGTTCAGAAGATGATTTGGAAGATCCAAACATGCAATTGCTACAAGAGGGTGTAGATAGTCATGGGATGTTTGGTTATGAAGTGGGGTTTGATATGGATGTGAACGATGCTGCGGAAGATGGCAAAGAAGATACTGGTGAACATATTACCACTGGTGGAGCATCTGTTAGTACTGGCAGTACTCAAAAAATTGTTGAAAGTGCTACACAGACATTGGTAGATATCAGCGAGAATCCTATTAATGATCTACTAGAGAATTTAAAAAGTAAGCAGAATGCAAAGCAAGCTGTTGCTAGAAAGAACAAACCTCAAACTGAAGCACAAATGCTGAGGCATATAAAGGAATATCTGAAGCATCAAGATAATTATACTGAAGCACAACTAAGAGGCAGATCCCCTGAAGATATTATACATCGATACAACATCGCTCGCAGGAAGAATGAGTTGTTTATTCCAATGGACTAAGAGGAAGAAATGAGAAGATTTAAGAGACCTAGTTTACGTTTGGAATCAAAGTCTT
Organism: Artemisia annua; assembly: GCA_014162995.1. NCBI lineage: Eukaryota > Viridiplantae > Streptophyta > Magnoliopsida > Asterales > Asteraceae > Artemisia > Artemisia annua. The sequence continues at coordinate 54,654 of LBNU01014407.1, read as the reverse complement.
CAATGAAGCAAAAAGCATATTTTGCAGACCAATATCAAGAGGAAGAACAAACTAAAGAAAAAAAAGGAGATTTGAGTGAAGAACATCTGCAACAAATGATGACTATTGTTCCGTATGAAGGTATGCATGTAGAAGCTCTACCAGACACACATCCAATCATAGACTGTGAGATATACAGCGATGAATTTGGAAAATACTGGAAGATAATAAGATTAGGAAATTGTTCAGCGGTATACAAACACTTTGAAGATATGCTTAAAGAATTTCACAGAGATGATTTGGTGACGTTATGGAGTTTAGTCAAAGAAAGATTCAAGTTAACAGACATTGCAGATGACAAGGCAAAAATGCTATGGGTGGAATTGAAGAGACTTTTTGAACCAGATAAAGATGATAAATTATGGAAGTTTCAAGCACATAATGTATCATTGCATTGGATATATGATACATGTGGAGTTCACCATGTGTCTCCAAAAGGTGGAATTGACATATATATGCTGGTGGAGAAAGAATACCCATTGTCAAGAGTTGCTCTCAAAAAGATGTTATCTGTTAAATTGAGTGTGGAAGATAAATCTGAGATGGCAAAAGAACTACTAAGGAAAATCTTCATACAGTCTAAAAGAATCCTGTCACCATAGGATTCATAGTTGGTAAAATAACTTAGATTTGGAATTCTCTATAACGTACATGTAAGAAATTACATATGAATCTACTTTTAGTAAGTGTTCTTCTTTTCAATGTTATTTGGGTTTATTTAGCTTTAATTTTTGTATGTGTCATTTACGCTACGTGCTATCTGCTTATAGTTTGAGTGATATGTGTATGTTGACTTACGAAAGTCAGTTATATGGAATAGAGACTTTCATTTAGCATAAGATAACCACTACACGAGTGTTACAAAAGACATCTATATTGTTCAGCCCATAACAAGCACTTGCTAACACACACAAACGTTAAACTAAACACANTCCAGGAAACGTTTTACATGTTTCTCACCTCATAGTTTGCAAAACAAATATAGTAAAAAGTGGGGCTATAAATTCACAGATATGATTTAAACACTTATGTCCATAGTAAGGTAATCCAGTATGCAATAAGTAAATAAGTCATGTTTCAAGTAAGAGCAAGTAACGAGTTTAAGTATAAACAAGCATTAAGTTTAGTTAAAAACGAGCATGTATCCTCCCCCAAAACAATTATAAAACAAGTGAAAGTAGGGGGTATGAACTCACCTCAGCAAATAGTAGTCTGATAAAAAAAAATCAAGTAGTGATAGTGTGCAGCACCGACACGCGACCTAGATTAGTACGGCAATTTTAGTTCATAATTCCAATTAAGACTCTATGAGTTTAAAAGTTTTAAAGCATTTGTGTTGTTGTTGCTTGTGTGGCATCATTTAAGTTTAAAACAGTTTTCTAAGTATTGTAAGTATTGGCTCTTGGAAGTGTATAAGTATGTGAAAAATATTCATAAGTAATGTGGTCGTGATAATTATACGTCGTCGGTAAAAAGAAATAGAAAAATACTTACGTTAAGTATTTATAAACTGTTTACATCGTACGGTGTATATATATCAGTGGAGGATAAATTAGAAAATGTTTATATTTGTTATAAAAAAAATTATATTATTTACTTTCGTCCTTTAGTCGGATTTATGAAAAATGTACTAAGTGTAGAAATTTAACGAAAATCGGGCATGACCTGTTCGTAAATATTAGCTTTCCTATATTTATCAAGTGTTACAAAACATGTCAAATATATACTTTATATCACAATTTAACGAAGTATATTCGTTTCATATTGATTAAGCCGAGATAGAATTTTATTGGGCCTATGAACCAGTTAAGTTCAAAATAGGTTCGTCACGTCCAAATAAGTTATAAACGATTGTCGTATATAAATCGAGTTATATAAGTTCTAAAATGATTTATAAAATTCCGAAGTAAGTAGTTAGATTTTTTTAGTTGACCAAAAATAACAAACAAAACTCAACAACCAAAAATATTAAGTAAAACCACTAAACAAAATTTTTAAACAAAACAATGACACCACCAGGTTCGAACCTAGGTCAATAGGAAAGACAAGGCAACAACTCTCCCACTGGACTACAAGTCCTCTTTGTTGAAGGATTAGCACACGCTTGATATTTATTATGCTTCTGATCAGTGATTTTATGGCAATTACTTTAACAGGGAGTTAATACACTCGACATTTGTGTTTAAACTTAACTTCTTTGGACAAAATAAGTTTTGTGAATTTGTGAATAAGCTCAAATATCTAAATAAGCATTTGGTTGGTTTGTGAAAACCGAACAAGCACTTTGTCCAAATTAAGCCAATACTTAAGTTTACTTTAGATCTATATTTTCCTTAAATTTTTAAGTCTAAAACCTCATAAATAAGTCACAACTTATAAGTATGTCGAGTGGTACAAGAATAAGCGCAAGCTTATTTTTAAGATGTTTCATAAGTGTTAAAAAAACAAAATATTACCACACAAGCTTAAAAACACAACTATATTATATAGTCGAGTAGATTAAAGTCGAGAAACACATTTTGGTTTTTCCAAATCTTGATCTTTTTAACAAAGTGACATGTAATGCATATATATATAACATCTTTGAAAGTTTAGAAATCAAAGAAACACAAATTTAAGAAGTTCGAGTCCTTACAGTGGGTGATGTTGTGTGTGTCGAGTGAATTGAAGACCAAGAACAAATCCTTATAACCAAAATTGTTTCCAAGCTTTACTCAAAATTTTCCAAGGCTTCAACCCTTAACTTTACTTGAAATTTTTCTTGGTAAACTTTTGAAAGAATATCAAATGAAGAAGGTGACTGTTTGTTCGATTATAAGCATAAAAGATTGGATCTCAATAGGCCCAAGAAACCTTTGTGTAATAGATGGTTAAACCTTTACATATTATTATCCATGTAATTAAGATCAAAGAGTCTTTTTCACAATTTCATAAGGCATCATGTGACAAATGTGGGTTGGCATGGACGGTAAACGACAAATCAAAAAGAGAGAAAATAGTTTTGAAATTTCGTGTTGTATTTCGTGTCCCGTTGAGCTTAAATGTGTGCCACGGTGTCCCGGTTTGACGTTTTTAGCAAAACGTGTAATATACAGTTTTGAGTGTGTATTTATAAAAGTGATATAAAAATATTATATTTGACTCATAAAAATATTTATTTGACTTTTGCCATAATTAACTGGTTGTCGGTACGCGCGCGGGCTAAATTTTCAAGAAAAACGAGATAATTTCTCGTTTTTGAGTTTTTTAATCATTAGTAAATATTAGAAAAATAATATTTCACATTTTATGGTAAATATAAATTATTCCAATATTAAAAATAATAGTCCGAAAAATTACGGGTGATTACAGCTACTTTCGTCAAATCATTCACGAATACCGTTGATGATAAACACACTTTATTTAAAAAGCGACAAGAAAGTGCACGAAAGGATATCGAACGTGCTTTTGGTGTTCTCCAAGGACGATGGGGAATAATACAACAACCAGCACGTGCTTACCAGGTTACCAAGATAAGTAGAATCATGTATTCTTGCATCATATTGCATAACATGATTCTAAAAGATCAAAAGTTTGCAGTAAGTGAATACAAAGAAATTTTCCGGGATCCAGCTAGACATATGCAAGACAGATGGATTGATAGATGTGATAAGCGTCGTCAAAAGGCAAAAGAAATGCGTGACAAAGATGTTCATCTTAATCTCCAACACCATCTTATGGAGCATATTTGGCGTGAAGGTGAGGATTTTATGTCGGAAGATGACGACTAGTTTTACTTATTTACTTATTGTATTTTTCATTTCGTATTTTAATTCGTAATTTTTTTATGTCGTTTTTTTTTGTAATGTTTTTATTTCGTATTGTAATGTTTAATTTTATTAATGAAAAGTTTGAATGTTTAATGAATGAAATTGTTGAGGGTAGAATTTGTAAAAGTTGTGTTATTGGGTGTTATGATTTCCTGGTGTTTTTTGGTGTTGTGTACTTGTGTTATTTGGTGTGGCGCTGAGTTAATTTTCAACTTGAGTTATGGTACCCTTTGCTCTTAGGTGCTACTGTAAATACCCTCTTGGCTCATTTTTTTACATTTTGCACTTTCAGCTCACTCTTTTTTGCAGTACAACATAGTTTTGTATAAGTTTTTGTTCCGTATTTTATGTCAGTTTAATATAAACAAAATTATGAAAAAAAAAAAAAAAAATTAAGAGGAAAAAAAAAGTATTGTTGATTTTTGGATAAAAGTCATAAATGCTTAACCTACTTACAAATTTGACTCATTCTACATTATGTACTTTTTTTATTGCCAAAATGCCTAATTAAGTTTGTTTTTTATTTCATTATGCATAACATTTCCGTTTTATCTGGTTATATGTTATGCGTAATGAAACAAAAAAAACAAACTTAATTAGGCATTTTGACAATAAAAAAAGTACATTGTTTAGAATGAGTCAAATTTGTAAGTAGGTCAAGCATTTATGGCTTTTATAGGATGAACTTTGTTTCTACTAGATGAACATCATGATGTTCAATACTTGTATTTGGTGAACATAGTTTTTATATGAAGAACTTTGCAACTGCTATGATGAATATCACAATGTTCATCAATTAGATCACACAAAAGACACCTATTATGCCATTTGTCAAACCATAATTTACACTTTTTCCCATTAATACTAGGTCTAAGTCCAGAAGACAAAAAAATTCGTCTAAAGCTCTCCTCAGAATAGAAGCAGAGATTAATTGTCATTCTACATAACGTACTTTTTTAATTGTCAAAATGCCTAATTAAGTTNCATAAATGCTTAACCTACTTACAAATTTGACTCATTCTACATTATGTACTTTTTTTATTGCCAAAATGCCTAATTAAGTTTGTTTTTTATTTCATTATGCATAACATTTCCGTTTTATCTGGTTATATGTTATGCGTAATGAAACAAAAAAAACAAACTTAATTAGGCATTTTGACAATAAAAAAAGTACATTGTTTAGAATGAGTCAAATTTGTAAGTAGGTCAAGCATTTATGGCTTTTATAGGATGAACTTTGTTTCTACTAGATGAACATCATGATGTTCAATACTTGTATTTGGTGAACATAGTTTTTATATGAAGAACTTTGCAACTGCTATGATGAATATCACAATGTTCATCAATTAGATCACACAAAAGACACCTATTATGCCATTTGTCAAACCATAATTTACACTTTTTCCCATTAATACTAGGTCTAAGTCCAGAAGACAAAAAAATTCGTCTAAAGCTCTCCTCAGAATAGAAGCAGAGATTAATTGTCATTCTACATAACGTACTTTTTTAATTGTCAAAATGCCTAATTAAGTTTGTTTTTTGTTTCATTAAGCATAACATATAACCGGATAAAACGAAAATATTATGCGTAATGAAATAAAAATGTAACTTAATTAGTCATTTTGACAATAAAAAAAGTACGTTATGTAAATGAGTCATATTTGTAAGCATTTATGACTTTTACGCTTGATTTTTCTTGTTGAACTCACCGCAGTTTGAGACCGGATGTGACACACACAAACACAGAGACACAAAGCTCAAACACACACACACAAAAGCTCTGGTTCGGTCATTCTTGTTGTATGACCAAAACCATCCGATTCGAAAATGTCGTAGTTTTCATTTTTAATTACTCACTACACTAACAAACTTCGATTTTCGATTCGATCAATTCACTTCTCTAATGGCACATCTGAAAATCAAACACAAAGCCATTCATCATCTCCTCCCCAATTCAAACCCCTCATTTTCCTTCTCATTTCACAAAAACAATTCAACAATTAATCAAAAAACAAAAACACTTGATGATGAATTCAACAAACTCCTCCTTAAAAAAAACCCCAAACCCTCACCTACACAATTCAACAAACACATAACCTTAATTGTCAAACAAAAACACTACACAACAGCCTTAACCTTAATCCAAAAACTAACCTCTTCCAAAACCATACCCTTTGACACATACATTTACAACATTTCCATCAACTGTTACTCGCATTTACGCCGTGTCGACTTAGCTTTCGCTACATTCGGTACTATTATAAAACACGGCCATACGCCGGTTGTTTCGACTTACAATACTTTGTTAAAAGGTTTAGTTTTGGAGGATAGAGTTAGTGAGGCTGAGAGATTGTTTAAGAAACTGGTTAGGGAGGGGATATGTGAGCCGAATGAGGTGACGTATGGGACGGTTATTAATGGGGTGTGTAAAAGCGGTGGGACGGATATGGCGGTTAGGTTGGTTAGGTTTATGGAGGAGAGAGGGTGTAGGGCGAGTACGGAGGTTTATAGTATGGTTATTGATGGGTTGTGTAAGGATAAGAGGGTGGATTGCGCGTTGGGGATGTTGGAGGAGATGGTTAGGAAGAAGGTGTTTCCGAATGTTGTGACGTTTAATTCTTTGGTTTATGGGCTGTGTAGGTTTGGGAGATTGGATGAGGCGAAGGAAATGGTGGTGGAGATGGGGAGGGGTGGGATTAGTCCGGATGTGAGGACTTTTAATATTTTAGTGGATGGGTATTGTAAAGAAGGGATGGTGGAACATGCTGTTGGTGTTGTTGGTGTTATGGTTGAGAGAGGTGAGCGGCCGGATGTTGTGACGTATAGTGCTTTGATTGACGGGTATTGTTTGCGTGGTCAGATGAAAGAGGCGAAGGAAGTTTTTGATGATATGGTTGGTAAGAAGATTGAGCCGAGTATTATTACTTTTAATAGTTTGATTAACGGGTATTGTAAAAGAGCGAATATAGATGCCGCAGTGGAGTTGTTTAGGGAGGTAACTCGTAGGAAGTTGGAACCAACGGTATCAACGTACACTACTATGTTGTACGGGTTGTTTAAAGTTGGGAGATGTATAGAAGCGTTAAAACTTTTTGAACATATGCAATCTGTAGAGGTTACTCCAAATTTTATTACTTATTCTGTTTTATTGGATGGACTATGTAAAAACCATCGGGTTGATGAGGCGTTAACTTTGTTTCGTATTATAATAAACAATGGTGTACAGCCTAATGTTGCGTTGTATACTGTGCTTATTGATGGCTGCTGTAAAAATGGGAAGATTGATATTGCTATGGACCTTTTTAGTGAACTTTGTTCGAGTGGTTTGCAGCCAAACGTTGTAACATATAATGCGATGAGTAACGGGTTGTGTAACGAGGGTCTGATTGAGGAAGCAAAAGAGCTTGTTATTAAAATGGAGAAAAATGGCGTTTTGCCAAATAGTGTTACCTATAATATTATTCTGCAAGGAGTTGTGAAGTGGAAAACACGGGAAGATGTAATACTACATTTAAAAGAAATGGATGCAAGGGCTTTTTTAGTTGATGCATCTTCCTTTTATCTGCTGCTTCGTTCAATCCCAGCAAAAGAACGAGATTCTAACTTTGCTGATCTAATACAAAAACTTGTGCCACGGGAAGTGTTGAAATCCCATTCCCGACCAGCAAAATTGGCACCTTAAAGATGTGAATAGATGCGTGCAACTTTTTGTTTGTCGTAGTTTAAATACTCTCTGAAGGAGGAAGGTATAATAATCAAATTTATGAGTTATGCATATGCTAGGTCTAGAATAAGATGCTTACGCATCAGAGGAATGAAATCTTACTTTCATTTGTCCCAATATTCATGCGCGATTTCACCCTTTATTAACTACAATGCAAGAAATGATACCCTCGTATCACATCTGATCGCCAAACATGCTTATAAATGTTTAGATGTTTTAGGTCCAATTTCAGGTATTCTGCTGTTAGGAATTGGATTGTGAAGTGAAAAACATGTTTAGTTTGATTGCATAGCTTGATATGCTTTCTGAAACTTTTGACAGCTGTTTTTGACCGAAAATATGAGAGGCTCACTTATTTTTGTAGGTTCTGTAAAAAGATGAAATTTATATACTTGTTCAAATTACATTAATCCTTGTTCAAATTACATTAATCATTGGTTGTGGCGAGTTTACTTGAAACCTTATACATTGTAAGCCAAAAGTTCTTGTATTATCGACAGGGGAAGCTAAACCTATTTCATAGTCTTTTTATATGATGTCAAAGGGTATATAAGTCAGACTTTGCTGATCTAATACAAAAACCTCTTCCACGGGATATATTGAATTCCAGTTCCAACCAGCGAAATAGGCAGCATAAGATGTGAAAAAGGTGTCTGCAACTTCTTGTATGTGTTAGTTTAGAACTTTAGATTATATATTGTGTTCTCAGTTCTGGGACGTAGAATAAGACGCTCACACATCATAACAATGAAACATTGCTTCCATTGCCCCTATATTCATGCTTGAGTTCCTTCCGTTATAAATTCTGTGCAACAAATGGTATCCTCTGATCACATGCTAACCAAGCTTAGAGATTGTTAACACTTAACAAGACGAAATTCCTCCTATACATGTTCGTTGTCAAGACTACAATGATTGTGGGTTGTCGCGAATTTGGCCTAGAAACCTTTCATATTGTAAGCAAAACAGAGGTTCATGTTGACAGAGGAAACTAGCATATTGCATTTTGTTTTCTTATGATGTCAAAGGGTATAAGGCAACTTTGTTACACCTGCAGGTTCCATTGCTACTTTTCTATGAAACTCATGTAGGCCTGCCAAAAGTCAAAGAAACTTACTGTTGGGAGGGTCTCATTTGTAGCTATCTAATGCAATGAAAAGCTATGCCAGAGATGTGGCCACTGGAAAAACAGGGGAACATATTGTCCCTTACACGTGTAGGATACCAAGAGGAAGCAGGGGCAAGATACTGTATAGTATGTATAGGCATGCAGTTTTTTTTGAAAATACACCATTTGTAAAGTTTTGGTATTGTCGGAGTGACTATTGGAAGACATGGGTTCATTAGCTAAATGATGATGATGATGGTGTATTAAGCTATGCTATACCCCCAACCTGTTACAGCGGGATGTCTAACTATTTTACACGACAGGCCACAAAATTTTGGGGTGCTAGCCCTTAAGAGACTAATACAATAGGTTTCTCATGTTTCATAGTTCAAACCGTAAAAGACTAAATTTTCTTCCGTTGCTTTACTCGTGATACTTCAGAAGGACCAGTTCCTATCTCCATCTCTCTCAGTTTTTTACTTTTCTATTTATCCAATTTGGAAAAATGGCCACTATAATTTTTGAAGATTCATGATTGAGATTCCCATCAACGGCCATATTTTTTCAGGTACATTTTACTATCATTACACAAAACATAAAAATTTGTGGTTTAGGCTTAATGTGCTGATTGGTTNAATCTTACTTTCATTTGTCCCAATATTCATGCGCGATTTCACCCTTTATTAACTACAATGCAAGAAATGATACCCTCGTATCACATCTGATCGCCAAACATGCTTATAAATGTTTAGATGTTTTAGGTCCAATTTCAGGTATTCTGCTGTTAGGAATTCGATTGTGAAGTGAAAAACATGTTTAGTTTGATTGCATAGCTTGATATGCTTTCTGAAACTTTTGACAGCTGTTTTTGACCGAAAATATGAGAGGCTCACTTATTTTTGTAGGTTCTGTAAAAAGATGAAATTTATATACTTGTTCAAATTACATTAATCATTGGTTGTGGCGAGTTTACTTGAAACCTTATACATTGTAAGCCAAAAGTTCTTGTATTATCGACAGGGGAAGCTAAACCTATTTCATAGTCTTTTTATATGATGTCAAAGGGTATATAAGTCAGACTTTGCTGATCTAATACAAAAACCTCTTCCACGGGATATATTGAATTCCAGTTCCAACCAGCGAAATAGGCAGCATAAGATGTGAAAAAGGTGTCTGCAACTTCTTGTATGTGTTAGTTTAGAACTTTAGATTATATATTGTGTTCTGGGACGTAGAATAAGACGCTCACACATCATAACAATGAAACATTGCTTCCATTGCCCCTATATTCATGCTTGAGTTCCTTCCGTTATAAATTCTGTGCAACAAATGGTATCCTCTGATCACATGCTAACCAAGCTTAGAGATTGTTAACACTTAACAAGACGAAATTCCTCCTATACATGTTCGTTGTCAAGACTACAATGATTGTGGGTTGTCGCGAATTTGGCCTAGAAACCTTTCATATTGTAAGCAAAACAGAGGTTCATGTTGACAGAGGAAACTAGCATATTGCATTTTGTTTTCTTATGATGTCAAAGGGTATAAGGCAACTTTGTTACACCTGCAGGTTCCATTGGAAAAACAGGGGAACATATTGTCCCTTACACGTGTAGGATACCAAGAGGAAGCAGGGGCAAGATACTGTATAGTATAGGCATGCAGTTTTTTTTGAAAATACACCATTTGTAAAGTTTTGGTATTGTCGGAGTGACTATTGGAAGACATGGGTTCATTAGCTAAATGATGATGATGATGATGGTGTATTAAGCTATGCTATACCCCCAACCTGTTACAGCGGGATGTCTAACTATTTTACAAGACAGGCCACAAAATTTTGGGGTGCTAGCCCTTAAGAGACTAATACAATAGGTTTCTCATGTTTCATAGTTCAAACCGTAAAAGACTAAATTTTCTTCTGTTGCTTTGCTCGTGATACTTCAGAAGGACCAGTTCCTATCTCCATCTCTCTCAGTTTTTTACTTTTCTATTTATCCAATTTGGAAAAATGGCCACTATAATTTTTGAAGATTCATGATTGAGATTCCCATCAACGGCCATATTTTTTCAGGTACATTTTACTATCATTACACAAAACATAAAAATTTGTGGTTTAGGCTTAATGTGCTGATTGGTTTATGAAGATTTGATGAACTTGGTCAGTTGGTTGAGGAAGAGATCCAATGATGTTTATGCTCATGTTTTCCCAGGTAAGTTCATTAAGTTTTTTTATTAATGGTTTTTATCTGTGTTTCAACACGCCATTTTTGCTTCTTTTTTTTTTCGTATCTGGTGATCTGTTTAACTATCATGGATGTACAATCTTTTAATTTACTACTTTTGTTATATACTTATATGTATGTAAAATCGTTTTTCTGTGAACTGATTTGTTAGTTCAGCAACACTTTTGTGCACCTAACCACATGTTTTTTAGAATTCTTAAAGAACTAGGAACTTAGAAAGCCAAACAGTTAGAACACCTTGATCTAGTCGTTATATTGAGCTGCTGCAGCCCGCATTTGTCTTTTGTTGAATTAGGTTCCTTGTTTTCAGCAACAAAACCAGAATGGTAAACTGTGAAGCTAAACAGCCATTCCATGAATTTAAGAAACATAGCAAACAAACCCGGGTCTGTGCAAATGTATCAAGAGGGATTGTGCAAATGTAAATAAGGCCATTATAGAATAGATTCTAGTTGAGGTTAAATTATGATATCTGAACTGATTTAGGCATGGTGATCAGTTTGCTTGCCAGTTGTGAATACACTTATGAAGTTATGATCCCCTTCTAGGTTTGTAGTACTGTCGTTTGGTAATGTGCAGCATATAATTTTTTATGGTAATGTGTGGTTTATGGTGTTTTATATTTCCGTGCTAATTCTTTTATGTTAACTAATGATGTCGATTAATTTCAGGGTTTCCAGCAATGATATCAAATCCAGAATTCCAGACAGATCTGCAGTGAATCTAGCTGCTTTCCTTCCAGCAGATAATATTCTTGAGAACAACCTGAATAAGTTGCAGATCTCTTTAGAGCGTGCTACCATCATAAATTTGAGTCTTTTCGGCAACAAGATGAAGGAATGGTAAATGGTAAGTTCTTTACATTAATGAAGTTTCATAGCTGTTATTCTCCATTCATATATGATCTCAAACCATGTCATGAATGTAGCTTACATATGAAAAAATCCCAAGACACTACTTTATGCACCCTTTTGATGTGGAACTGTGAAAGCATAGGACATTTGTGTGGAATTATACGGATATGTTGATTTTTTTTATTTTTTATTTTTTTTTTATATTTTATTTTTTTCATTTAATGGACATTATATCTAGTAATCTAGGATAAGTTGTTTTTAAAAGAGCCTTTTCCTGCTCTCCACTAATATTGTGGAACTGTAAATATTTCGCTTTTATGTTATTAACTTATTATAAATGGGTTGGTATGCATATAAGATAAGTTGTATTCTAAGTAGTTTGTACAGATTCCAACTTGTCTATAAATAAGTTCATCTGAAACTACATGTAGAAGATAACATTTATACAATTTTGTCTTTTCAATACGAGCCATTTTGTAATGAGAAACAAGAAATTGCGTTCCACCAGGCTTGTTTTTTATATGCATTGTTGATGTCAAACTGCCTCTTTAAAACGTATAAATGGGATGAAAGAGCATGCATGAGTTCTTTTTTCCTGTGCACGTGTTTCATGATCTTATCTTTGATGTGTCTACTTGCCGTTTGCTACTTGCAGGTTCAAGTAAAGATGATTAGAGAAACCGGTTCAACATGTTATGGAGTAGACATTTTCTCATTTGTTTAGTATCTTTAGCAGGCGTGATTAGATTAAACTCTTGCTACCATACTACTTTATCCCAAGTTTTAAACAGTTCTTTAGTAGGCGTGTTTAATATAAAATAAGTATTTGACAACTGGTTGTATGGTTTCATTCAATCAATAAAAGTATATATTATCATTTTTATTTGTGGTAGTCAATTCGTCAGAGTTAATAATGAAAATAACTGAGACACCTAAAAACTAATGGCATGTTTCAACCTGAATCTGTTTTATACATTTTTTATGGGGCATATTTCGACCCGAATCAGTCAAACATTAACTCATTTTGGCCCATTATTCCCCCAGCCTGCCCATTTTTACCCGGACCCAACAAAACCTACCGCAGTCCTCAGTTGTTTTTCCTCCCAATACCAATAGACACGATGAATGATGATGCATACCATTAGAAGTGACAAAGCCATGACCCACACCATCTTTTGAAAATGTTTGAGACTAATACCAATAGACACGATGAATGATGATGCATACCATTAGAAGTGACAAAGCCATGACCCACACCATCTTTTGAAAATGTTTGAGACTCAAAATCCAGGGCAGCATACATTATAAAAGCACCATGACATGTCTATATTGAGGGTCGAACTGCAGCCACAAGTATATATTATATACCCACACCAAAAACAAAGTGTGCACGAGTTCTTGCAGGTCAAGTTAAATCCAGTTTAAATCACGGTTTCTTCAAAAGGTAGATTATCATTCCACATGACCTATTATTGCATCACATTCTACCATGGCTTCCACTCAAATCTGTATTGCGTTTTATGTGTGTTTCCAAGGAATTGCACTCGTTCCTATCGTCCGATACGTTCAAAAAGATGCACAATCGCCATATAGATTACCATCAAAACCCTGAAAAATTTCTTGTCGCGTTATACAATAATAAATATGGAGAACCACGCACATTGGGCACCATCAATTGTGAAGCACCTGATAATGTTTTAACTCCTAGATCCTTTAGACCACCCAAGGCTAAAGGAATTACAGGAATTAAGTTTCTAACATCTTTTCATGGACTGGTATGTTTACGCATTATTATGTTACGAGTTATCTAGGATACTGCTATATGTCAGCGAGGAGAGAAGACTCAGAACTAATTTTATGGAATCCTATGACTAGTGATTGGAAGAAATTGTCTAAACCCGAATCTTACAAGGAAAGCTACGAGATACATTGGGGATCAGCATTAGGATTGTATTATAGCTCTTGCGAAGATGACTACAAGCTTGTAAGTGTAGTAAGCCACAATAATGTTCACATATACTCGTTGAAATCAGACTCATGGAGAACGACCGCCTTTCAAGATACATCCGATTTGAAAATAGATCGATTGTCTCAATGTGCTTGTTTGAATGAAAATCTCTATTATTTAAATGCTGATGAAAAGTATTCGGTTATAAGGTTTGATACAAAGACTGAAACGTTCACAGAGATGAAAAGTACTCCCGCTTTGAATGATGTTCAAAACTCATATCGTGCTACTCTCATGGTTAAAAAAGGCTGCATTCATGTTTGTATTATGTATGACGTTGAGAAGACAGGTCATGAAATAAAGTTAATCGAATTATGGAAGATTACTGAAGAAGGAAATTGGAAGATGGTAGCTTATGAGGTAGATCTGTATCATATGGTCTGTATGAAGCCACTGCATTTGACAAGGAATGGAAATTTGTTGATGCTCGGTCACACACGTGGTCCACGTGGATATCATAATTCCCATCGAGGCTATCTATATAACGTAGATCTGAAAAAGAATAAGTCGAATATGCAGAAGCCTTGCAAAGGGATAAGAAAAGGCAAAGAACCGTTACCCGTCGCCAACACAGGTATCTCTAGGTATCTCTGAAATAGTGAGATACATTGAGACGTTCGTGTCACCTAATCAATAAATATATCAAGTAGCATCAATCACCATACTACTTTCTTCCTGATTATTGGTTTTTTTTTTTTTTTTTTTTTTCTTCCATGGGTAATAATACTGTCATTGCATAATCTCTTTAGACTACACTAGAACAGTACCCGCGCAATGCGGCGGCGGGTACCTGTGACTATATTTTGCGTTATTCGATTACACATTTAGTTATCTTTATGCTTTATAAGTAGAGATGGTTAAGCCAAATAATTGTAGTTTGAGCAACCAACCTGCTTCCTAACCAACTTGTTTCCTAACCAACATGCTTCCTAACCAATTAATTTTGAAATCTTTCTATAATAAGAGATAAAAAGTCTGAATTTTAAGCCTTTCTAATTATAGAATAGTCACAAATGCATTATATAGTAGTATAGATAAACAATCAACATATGAGATGGCATTCTGTTAAGATTGAGATTGATTAGTTTATTTTATAAGCTACTGACTTTCATATTTTTCTTTTTTACCCCGTTTTTCACAATTTATTGTATATCCAACAGAAAAGCTCGCATACTTCGTGCATTAACTAGCAAGATACACTTCCTCAAATGTAGCCTATAGAATTTTAGAATCATTAGAAAACCATTGTACTTATGCTAAACTAATTAAAATGTGATCACTATATATCATTTACTCCCTTCTCTATTTAAGGGCCCCAATTCAGTTAGGAACCACCCACAATTACACCTTCACCATCATATAAGCAAAGGTTCAGTAAATAAAAACATGCTCGAACTAAACAAACATGGTTCCATAATATTTGGTATTGTAAGCAAGTACACTGCAATAACATGAAAGTAAGCCTAAGACCTAAGGGAAAGACGAAATTGACTTGCAGTCAACTAGGAAACTTGTTACTTGATTATGTTTCAAGCAATTTTTGATCTATTTATCTACGAATGGGTTGATTTTGTTCTGTTTCTCTCTACAAAGGATTAGACGGGTCAAATGGGTCAATATGCAGCCAACATGTAACTTCCAACTTGCTTTATTCAAATTTAGATAATTACTTCAAGAATTTAAATTTTGTAATCACATTTTAAAATCACAACCATAACCTTACGCAACCTTCATGGCTAAGACAAGTTTGCTTCAAGTGGTTAGATATTTGCTCACATGTTATGACAACATAGCATAAGCTTAAATTCATTCAAAGGTTGCCTTGATGATTATCAAGAATGCACCGATAGGGTTCATATGATTTCAAACTAAAACATGAGTGTAAAGAGCTTACTGCAAAGAATAGTAATCCTACATCCGTATGCAGCAAATAGGGTGTGGTGCTGCTGTAATCCTACATTCATGGAAGAAACTATAGTTGTGTGCTACTTTAGTAAAATATATTCAGAACTTAACACAGAGCAATTTAAGAATTTAACATGTATATACACAATTACAGAGTAGTATTTGCATCATACAACTAAGCTGAGGAGGTGTGAATGCAACTTAATTAGTTTTCAAAAAGCAGATAACTAGCTTATTTTTCTCCTTTTGTGAATCAACCTAGCAATTTATACAGTTGTTGACCGAGTTGACTTCACATTTATGTACAAACTAGAGCTCAAATCCATCCAAACCGGCCGTAGCAACAGGCTGAAATGAGTCACCTTTGATACTAGCCAACACACTAATGTCAAGGGTCCTCTGACTCCATCTAGTTTCCAGAACCACAAAACGTATTACCACATCCTTCTCGGTTCGTGGTAAATTATTGATCATAAACAAAGACTTACTTTCCCTCACCAACAAAATAGTAGTTTGGCATTTTGCAAGTGGATAAATTACAATTTTCATGGGTTCAGATTTTAAAAAGACACCGAATTCGCTTATGGTGTGCACAAGCCAACATGACTTCATCTTTCACTGGCAATTTAACCATGCCCAAGTTGTTGGTAAGTGGAGTTTCACGGTTAGCTACCCATACAACTGTATGAGGTGATGTGTTCTTATACCATACCCCCAGGTATCGATTCTTCGAACTTCTTGGGATAAAGAAGCCCAACTCGAATCTTTTGTTTCCTGAAAGAATGGTTTCGCCATCTATGATGTTTTGAAAAACAGTTATGGTCTCTAATGAACTGCAAGATGATAGAATTAGAAAGGAGGTAATATGTGGGAGTAATATTATTATTGAGTGTACTGAACTTTCAATTTGCCAGTTTCTCACAACGTAGTTTTCCCTTTTTACGTGCTTCATTGACTAGTGTTTTAATTTTTATCATTCTTCCAAGAACCTAACTTCCTTGGTAAAGACTAAAGACTATAGTTTACCAGGAGGAAGACCAAATAAGTCTTACTAATCACCTTTCGAGAGTGCGAATAAATTATCATTTTTATTAAAGTATATACCGAGTACGTACGTATATATGTATCACGAGAAGAGTCCATGTAGTCAACCTAAAATCCATCAATAAAATTTAGCATAATGCATCAAGGAAAATAAATTTGGGAGAATGGGTTGTCTATTGATCTGTTTTGGGCTAACTAGCAATTTCAAGTATTACTAACCAAAACTATGGCAAATATAAACTTGTGAAACGCTTTCTTTATGCCCGGATTTCATTCATCATTCACCTACAGTTGTGTTGTTAAACGCTTTCTTTATGAGGGCTAGTATGATAGGCATCAGCGTAATCAATTGTTAGTGGGTCATTTCTTAGCGACAGTTTGTAGTAGTATGTCTTACCGAACCAACTTTATTGAATCATTCAATCTCAACAACAGATCGTGACAAATTGATAATGTACTTTTCGACAATAAAGACTTCGTTTTTCCACCTTCATTAAAGGGTTAATTCTCTAGCCAAAATATGATCATTTTTTTCCAAATGACTAAGCAAGTCAATACTTATTAGCATTTTCTCCCATAGCGGAAGGCTTCATTTTTTTCATAGAACATGACCGTGTCTAAGGGCTAAAATGTATATATCAAGAATGGACTTCTCTGTATAGCCAAAAATTTCCACATATCAATCAATATCAGAGTTAATAGTAGTTTATCCATAATATTTTTATTCCATTTTATGTGGTAAAGTCAAGTTTATAGACAAAAGTGTCAGCATCAAAATTACCTATCTCTATCTCTATCACATGTGTGAATTGGTCTACCTTGGAGTTAAAGTCTTCATTAATACATCGTTGATAATTCTGCATGTTCCTATTTTCTATGCCTGCTAACTTCAACAGACCGTCATCTCGCTTCTAAAAGGTTTGATATTCGCATCACTTGTTATCACTAATCAATGAACATAGGAAATCACAACATCAGTGACTAGATTATCAATTAAACCAATCTCTGCAGCCAGCATTTCAGTGAAAATATTAAAAGTAATCACAGCACAGACAATACATATCTGTAGTATTCCACGCGTGTAGTTACATAGATACACATAAAACTGGGACATATACACAGATAGAGACATAAGATCATCAGAAACCAGAGGAACACATAATCAAATTCACTAAGGGTGTGTTTGTTTCATTAAGATGTTGTAGGTCTGAATCTCACTACCCATCTTACCAGTAAGAGGTAGGGCTGCAATCAAGTCAAGCTATTATCAAGCAACTCGAGCTCGAGCTCGAGCTTGGCTCGATCGAGTCAAGCTTTTATCAAGCTCAAGCCCAAGCTCAAGCCCAAAAATTAGCTCGAAACATTTAACAAGCCAAGCTCAAGCTTTGGATAGCTTGGCTCGAGCTCGTATCAAGCTTTTATCAAGCTTTAATATAGATATTTTTATATAAATTTCATATAAGTAATTAGGAGCAAATTTGGTTATTAAGCTAATTATAAGGGCTTAGTTCGTAAATATTGGATAATGTATTCTAGAAAAGTTGTTCATTTTATGTACTCAACTTGGTAATGATCATTAAGGCTGCAAAATGGGGTATATCATAAAGGGTAATCTGTAACAAAGTGGCAACAGGAACAGGTTTATTGTTTCTTGCAGCTAGTTTTGATGATGGCATTAAAGTTAAAGTGTTACCACGTTGTTGTCATAGGTATCATTGTGAGTGTGTCGATAAGTGGTTAGTTGTGAAATATAGAAATAGTATTTTCACTTTTATTGTAAGGATCTGATGTATCTTTAGTTTTGAAATAGTATTGCACTTTTATTGTTAGTGTAGTTAACTTGTTGCAAGTTGCAAATGCATGAAGCCAAGATATCTTTATGTACGATGCATGAGTTAATATCTTTTCTTCAAGTAGACAAACACTAACACAATATAAACTCCCAAGTTCTTACAATAGAATGCTAAGGAAATCATCAAGTTAGAAGATCATTTTACTCAAGAATTCAAGATCTGTGAACCTTATGAAGCCTCACGAGATATATTTTGTTGATATGTTTTAGACATTTGAACCTTAATTAGTACTTTGGCTTATGTTTCATTTTGATGTTCGACTTGGGTACGAGAATGTTGTTCTTGGTTTTATTAGTGTTAAATCAATCTAATTTGGTTTTCAAATATGGTTTTAGCTTGTTTTACTTTATACATATATTTATTGTTGAGTTTAGCTATTAAATACAATACTTTTGTATCCGTTCAAGCTTTTCAAGCCAAGCTCAAGCTTTGCTCGAACCTACTCAAGCTAAGCTCAAGCCTGGATGATGAAGGCTTGACAAGCTATCAAGCCAAGCTCAAGCCTATTGTTTTTCTTTCAAGCCAGGCTCAAGCCTTGTTGAGCTTGAGCTCGGCTTGACTCGATTGCAGCCCTAGTAAGAGGTGGCTAGAAAGTTTAAATCTGAACGAAATAATGTTGTTTGGTTTTTTTATAATTGTCCGAATGATTTTAAGTGCTCTTTTTCGCAATTTAGTTAAGTAACTTACATTTTCGTCCGTTTTTTACGTTTCCATTCGTTTTTTCACGCTTTCGTCCATTTTTTCACGTTTTCGTCCGTTCTTTATGTTTTCGTCAGTTTTTTTACGTTTTCACCCCGTTTTTTATATTTTCGTCCGTTTTTTCACATTTTGGTCCGTTTTTTCACCTTTTCATCCGATTTTTCACGTTTCCGTCCGATTTTTTACGTTTTCGTTCGATTTTTTTACGTTTTCGTCTGTTTTTTTAAGTTTTCGTCCATTTTTTCACGTTTTCGTTAGATTTTTTTACGTTTTCGTCCGTTGTTTCACGTTTTCGTCCTATTTTTCACGTTCTCATCCGATTTTTTACGTTTTCGTCAAAATTTTTACGTTTTCGTATGTTTTTTACGTTTACGTCCGGTTTTTCACGTTTTTGCTAGATTTTTTACGTTTTCGTCAGTTTTTTTACGTTTTCATCTGGTTTTTTACGTTTTCGTCCGTTTTTTTACGTTTTCGTCTATTTTTTTACGTTTTCGTCCATTTTTTCACGTCTTCGTCAGATTTTTTTACGTTTTCGTCAGATTTTTTATGCTTTCGTTAGTTTTCATCCGATTTTTTACGTTTTTATCCGTTTTTTATGTTTATGTCAGTTATTTTACGTTTTCGTCTGTTTTTTATGTTTTCGTCCGTTTTTTACATTTTCGTAAGCTTTCTTTTATGTTTTCATCTGTTTTTTACGTTTTCAACCGTTTTTTTACGTTTTCGTAATTTTTTTATGTTTTCGTCTGATTTTTAACGTTTTCATCTATTTTTTCGTGTTTTCGTCCATTTTTTCACGTTTTCGTCTGTTTTTTTACGTTTTCATTGGTTTTTTTATGTTTTCGTCTGATTTTTCACGTTTTCATCTACTTTTTCACGTTTTCATCAGATTTTTTTAGTGTTTTCATCCGAAAACATAAAAAATCCGACGAAAACATGAAAAGACAGACGAAAACGTAGAAAATCTGATGAAAATGTAAAAAATCTGAAAAAAAAAAGTGAAAAACAGACAAAAATGTGAAAAACCGGACGAAAACGTAAAAAAACTGTCGAAAATGTAAAAAACGGACGAAAACGTAAAAAACAGATGGAAACGTGAAAAAACAGACGAAAAAACTGGCGAAAACGTAAAAAATCTGACGAAAACGTAAAAAATCTGACGAAAATGAGAAAAAACGAACGAAAACGTGAAAAAACAGATGAAAACGTAAAAAATCTGACGAAAACGTAAAAAATCTAACGAAAACATGAAAAATCTGACGAAAACGTGAAAAACAAACGAAAACGTACGAAAACGTAAAAAAACTGGCGAAAACGTAAAAAATCTGACGAAAATGTAAAAAATCTAACGAAAACATGAAAAAACGGACGAAAACGTGAAAAAACAGACGAAAACGTAAAAAATCTGACGAAAACGTAAAAATGTGACGAAAACATGAAAAATCTGACGAAAACTTGAAAAAATGGACGAAAACGTGAAAAAACAGACGAAAACGTAAAAAAACAGACGAAAACGTAAAAAAAAGTACGAAAACGTGAAAATTGGACGAAAACGTGAAAAAACGGATGAAAACGCGAAAAATGGACGAAAACGAAAAAAATCGGACGAAAACGTGAAAAATCGGACGAAAACGTAAAAAATCGGACGAAAACGGGAAAATCGGATGTTATATTAACACGAGTCTTCAATTTCTCTTATCTAGTAAGAGGCAGTAAGACAAGTCCACCACATCTTACTGAGTAAGATGTTATATGTCTAACTGAGGGGTTGTTTCTTTTTTTTGTTAGCTAAGAGGATGTGTGGAGCCCACACCTATATGAACATCTTATTGGGGAGGGGCTTAAATTTTTTGCCTTGGGGATATAGACCCATTAGTGGAAAAAGTGGGTCCCTTTTAACAAAATAATAATATTAAATTGGTGGGTTCCACTATCTTTCCCCATTAAGTAAAAAAGAAACACCCTCTGAGTCTGACTCAAAAGAAAAAAACAAACAAGCAAAATGTCTGCTCACCTCGTAAGAGTAAGAGGGAGTAGAGGGGTAGTAAGACATTTTTTTAAAAAACAAACACACCCTAAAAAAACGCATACAATATAGTAAAAAAGTAAACCCAAATACCTAAACAAGACAAGTACGGAGTAACGGGACCAAACTGGTACTGGCGTGACCTTATTAAGCTAACAAGAATTACTATATTAAGCTAACAAGAACTACTATGCAATATTGATTTGTTGAAGGTGTACGCATGTGTGAAAATCGTGAGCATATGTTTGTGCGATTCATCTTGAAGATTGGTTATCTGGTATATCGATGGAGTGGTGATGAATGATGACACCCATCATTAAACTGCCATTAGTTCTACAAGGTTCAAGTGGTAAATTTAGTCGTTGGTCAGAACTACTTGATTTTTTAAAATAGTTTAATATTCTGATGGAGTTTTGAGATACAGCGCTTGATAAGAACTTGATAAGAACTGCATGTAACAACATCAAATGCTAGAATTGAAAAGTTACATATATAGATGCATACAAACACACATTTTGTTGATATCAAATGATTAGTACACAATGATCCAATATATACATACTTTATACCATAAATAGACTTATAAAAATGACCTTTAACATGAGTAACCAAACCTTTTTATTGTCTACCGTCTATCTGAGTTAATGTTATTCCATTAACCGATGATATTGAATGAAGACGTGAAGTGGAGTAGATTTCACTTCCTTGAATAAAGAAGCCAGGTTGTTTGGGAGAAGGTAGAGAACCTTCACCACTCAACATGGCAACAACTGACGGTGTGCAAGGTCTATCTTCCGCTAGTTGTTGAACACACAATAGGCCAACGTGTACTGATCGCAACACCTCAGAAACAGAATAGGAGTTACCTAAACATTCATCAATTAAATCGAGAGACTTTCCTTCTTTGCAAAGTCTCCATGCCTATATGAATCCAAATAAAAAACACAAATTAGTTCAAATCAGAAAGATCGTAAGCCTATATCATATCCTTTTTATGTATTTATGCTCATACTTGATCACAAATGGGTGTTTATGGAGCTTCAGTAGCCATATCATAATGAAATTTGCATATTTGAATATATGGAGAATCATTTGCATACATATATGTGTATACGTATATATTTTCATCATTGGATGATTATATTCAACACACTTACATGTCCAAGAAGATTATCATGGTGTTTTTCATGAACAAAACCTCTATTTTTCTTCCCGCTCACAATCTCCAATACTAAAACCCCAAAGCTGAATATATCTGACTTCACCGAGAAGAGACCATTCGCTGCATACTCTGGAGAAATGTATCCTCTGAGTAGAACAAAACACCATGGAAATAAATACACATTATAGATATAAATGCATTAAACAATACAAACTTTAGGGATTCTTACAAGGTTCCCACTACTCTCTTGGTTTTTGCTTCACTCTCGTGTTCTTCAAACATTCTGGCCAAACCGAAGTCAGATATCTTTGGACGCATCTGATGATCGAGTAAAATGTTCCCGGCTTTTAAATCCCTGTGTATAACTTTAAGCCGGGAATCTTGGTGAAGATAAAGAAGACCTCGAGCAATTCCATTAATTATGTGGAACCTTCGTGGCCAATCAAGTAATGACTTTCTTAATCCATCTGCATAAATTTGCAACAACTTAGTTTATTAATGAACATTATATCCCTTTGCAATTAAAATTAATATCATTTTTATTTTACAAGATTGAAAAAGAGGAGAGCCCAACCAAATATGAAACTGTCCAGACTTTTGTTAGGCATGTATTCATAAAGTAACATTGTCTCATCGCCTTCAATGCAGTATCCCAAGAGCTTCACAAGATTCCGATGCTGAAGTTTAGCAATACAGATGACTTCATTCTCAAATTCGTCAAGCCCCTGCCGAGAGGACTTTGAGAGCCGCTTCACAGCAATCTCTTGTCCTTCTTCTAGCACACCCTGGAGACTAACATATTTACTACATGCTTTTTTGTTGAATGTAAATTTATAGAAATATTTTATTCATTATCAGTCCATATATTCACCCCAACTTGTTTAACATGTACTTATTCATATTATTTACCTTGTAAACTGGACCAAACCCACCTTCACCCAGCTTGTTGTCAGCAGAAAAGTTATCGGTAGCCCTAGAAACTTCAGATAAGCTAAACAACGGAACGTCTATACTTCCCTTCTGTCTTCTACCTTTGTGATCTCTATCAAGACTCGTTGCAGCCATGCCTAGAAAATATGATTTGCGGTTCTCAAAAGTTGATCATAAGGTAATTATTTACATGATGTATAGCATACATCTAATATATATAGAAATTCAGATCGGTATCACTTGCCTTCTCTTTCTGCATCTGATCTCTTCTTCCTTTTACTCCAAGTGCAGAGTCTCAATATCAGGCCCAAAAAAATCAGCCCAGCTGATATTGACAAACTAACTTCAATAACGTGGAAGCTGGAACGGAGATCTAAGAGATATTAAAAAGTTAAAGCAAACAAAACATTGTCAGATTTACAGAAATAAACAACCTATATCTTTGCTGCTAAATTCCTATGAACAGCTGTCCTTTTAGTTTGTAAATCATATCTATCCAACATAAATAAGAGTTAAAGTGTTAAACACTAACTTGAATAACAGGATGAAACCAAACATCATAATGAATTGAAAATTGCATTATTATTAGTTATGTACTGGCTTACCTGATAATTCAGAGGCTGCCAGTCTAAGATAAAGATGTTGCCCGTTTTGTGGGTACACTTGTAGATCAACCAAATCACCAAACCATTGCACACAACCAACTCCACCTGCAGTGATGTTTGGATTTGCATACGCGATGCAAGAGCAATTACGCTTACAAGCTACCTCGCATTCCTGGAGGTTCATGTTCCCATTATAAACGGCATTTTGTGTGTCTGGCAATTTCATGCTTGAAAACATTAGGAATCCCTCTTCAGGCCCACAATCCAAGGCTCTACTCCGTTGACACCCACTAGTCCCATTATATGGATTAAGTTCTTGTGGGTTTTTAAGCTCAAACCCTGTTAAGCAGACACAATTAGGATTTGTAGAAGTACTACATATTCCATATGGGCCACATAGTCCATAGTTGTCACAGTAATCCGTGGGAAAGTTGATATCCTGCATCCATTCTTGGCTTCGTAAATTTAGCTGCGAAACCTCAAGCTTGCCAGCAGGAGTTGCTACCATTCTTAACCAGAATCTGGTGCTATTAGAAGTATACATGTAATACATCTCGTTCTGATTCACAACCATGTCAAGTTTGTACAGAACAACAGGGTCAGGCTTGTAGTTTGGCTGGCCAGCAAATGCCATACCATTATACGGCCCAATCCTTGTTATAATAACAGAACCTTTCCTAATATATACTTGAATGTATTTACCCTTAACCATTAAATACCGGAGTGTACAGTCACCTGGGGAAGGATCATCTGCGCTCCTCCAAGATGTTAGATATGTTTCTCTTCCTGTTACAAAGTTCTTGCCCAACTTCATTCCTGGCATGTAGGTATCTCCAGGGTGATCAAAGCTTTGCCAAATGTAATTTTCCTCATTGAGAAGATTTTCACTCGCAATTACAAAATTTCCCGTATCTAAGAGTTTTGCTATGGGGTTCACATTTGTGCCAGATGCCGAGCAGTTCGATGACCAAGTGATGGAACCACTGCCATTGACAAGGGTCAGGTTTCCATTTCTGTTCAATTTAACCCCTCCTGACGTATCGATAAATGGAGTTTCACGGTTAGCAACCCATACAACTATGTGAGGTACTGATGTGGTCTTATACCATATCCCTAGGTATCGATTTTTGGAAGAGCCTGGGCTAAAGAAACCTAGCTCAAATCTTTGGTTCTCTGAAACAATGGTCTCACCATCTGTGATTCTCTGATTCATGACTATGGTGTCTAATGATCTACAAGTCATTAGCATTAGAAAAAAAGTAATAGACGGGAGTAACATTATGGTTTTGGATTATATAAATGCTCTAATTCTTTGAATTGCTTCCTCGTCAGATGTTGATTACTCTTATAGGTTACACAAAACCAACTTTATTGACTGCAGAGATTTCTTTTTAATCGCACGTTTTACCAAGAGCAAAACTTTCTTGGTCAATACAATGTACAATGACTGTTTACCATGCACAAAGACTTCATACGTCAACTAATTATGCTTTTCGAATGAGCAAATTATAATCCTTATTTAGCCGAAAACTAATACGAGTACGTAGTAACACAGATGGGTGGGCTGGGTTTATGGAGCTTAAAATTTAAAAATAAGCACCAGCCCAAAGCCTCGTTTGGCGTAGAAGCTTATAGGAGGGGGCTTTTGATATAAGTCTCAGCTCAAAAATAAGCCCCAACCCCAAAAATGAGACTAAAATTTTTATAAGCTCCAAAAATAAGCCTCGTTGATATCAAATTACTTGATTACCCACAAAAATATCTAATATATACATATGTTAATTTAATTATATGTCTTTTACTCTTTTTTAATAATTTTATAATATAAAGCTCCAACTTAAACTAATTTGACAAACAAATTTATGAAAATAAAAATTCTAGTTTCGGATTATAACATATGTTAATTTAATTATATGTCTTTTTTAATAATTTTATAATATAAAGCTCCAACTTAAACTAATTTGACAAACAAGTTTATGAAAATAAAAATTCTAGTTTCGGATTATAATATAAGCCCCAGCCCCAGCCCGAGCGTATTTTGCCAAACATATGGATCATCTTTGTATGCTCCCAGATGGAATATTTGAAACTAGTACATCGAGCATCTAACGTAAACGTGACACATGTGATCTCTCTAACTTATCAATAAGTAATAACTGAACCAAATTAATCATGAAGTATCTTTAACTAATTAATTTCATGATTAAGGTATAATAAACCTTTTACTAAAGTATCTTTGAAAAATTGTCCCGTGTCTTTGTGTTATAAACCTTTTACTAAAATGTCTTTGAAAAATTCTCCCGTGTCTTTGTGGTCGTCATTTCTTCCATCACCTAAAAGGATCTTATCTATCAAAATTGGCTTCTTCTTTGGGGTTGAATCTTGGCACAGTGGGTCAAGCACTCAAGCTTGTCCAACTGAATCCAAAGGTCTTCCAAGTTGACTAAATGAATCAAAATTGCTATCCTAGAAGTAGAAATTGTGTTTGAGAAAATAAAATGTGGATCATTCTTGTATGCACAAATATCTTATACTACTATGGGTAAGGATCCAGTGAGAAGAAAACTTATAATGAGAAGGATGAGAAATAACTATAACCACATATTTGAGATGCGTTGACTTGAATTAGATGCATCTCTATTCATTTAGATGCATCCCAATTAGTTTCGAAAGTAATTTTGAAGTAAAAACGATATAAAGTAGTCGTTGCAACAAATTTGACCCGCAGAAGACGAAAAATACATAGGATTTTCCTAACTTGCTAAAATGTATCTAATATATGTATATGCATCTAATTTTTAGCTAGAAAATATATTAAGGTGCATCTAAAAGGTTATGGATGCATCTAATTCAAGTCGATGCATCTCTAACATGTGGTTATAGTTATTTCTCATCCTTCTCATTTTAAGAGTTCTTCTCATTTGATCCTAAGTCATACTACTATCTAAAAGTTTAACATTTTTTAAATAAAGAAGTCTTAAAATAATTAGGACCAAAAATATTTCTTTAATATGAAAAAATTGTATACGTACATATAAATTACATAACATCGAAATTAATTGTACTTAATTCCATAGACTTTAATAGCCATTTAATATTCATATAGTCCATTAACAGCCCATTTAATATAAATAATAATCAATTATTTTGTAACATCCCATTTAATATAAATTCGTGTAACAACACATTTAAGACATTTAAATCATACTTGTAACAGGCCATTACACATCCTAATTAAGACACGGGATATGAAACCCCCAAAACAAATAATCACACAAAGACCACTTCACTCGGTTCATCTCTCTCTCTCTCTCTCTCTCTCTCTCTCTCTCTCTCTCTCTCTCTCTCTCTCTCTCTCTCTCTCTCTCAAAACTTAAAATACACACACATCTCGTTCATAATCTCTCGATAATAAAAACCAACAAAATAAACAAAGCATCAAGAGTTATATTTCCTTCGGGAGAAATCCGACAATATCGCGAACAAATAAAAGCAGCCGAGGTCATGCTAGAATGTCCATCTTTTCTAATGAACTGCCTATGCCATACGAGTGCCTTATCCAAAAAGATGCACAAAGATGAGTCTCACCTTTTGATCATCTAGAATGTTGTCAATTGCAAAGAATTGTTCACATCTAAACATCCGGCCTCTGGCATCATCTCCTGAGAACTTTGGGAACACCACTTTTGTCATCCTACTGAATGGAGTTTGCCCATTTTGCCCTTGGTTTTGTGTCCTTTTAACCAACCCAGTATTCAATTGACTTAGAGTTTGCAAGAATTGAGTCATCATCTCTTCCATTGCTTGTCTAAAACCAGCCAATGATTCATCAACGTACCTTCTTGTGTTATCATCAACATTCCCCCCCCCCGACCACCCCCCGAGATCCCGAACTGAGGTAGACCGGAGGATTGTTTTGTCTGAGGGTTATGCAACCTGTATGTGCTTTTGTAATTTGAAGTTTATGAAAGTGATGTTGTTGTCTGTGTATCCTACTTTTGTTGTTGACCCCACTTTTAATTTGTTTTGGTGAGGAATTCAGAGTTTACTTTAAACGTTCTTGGCCATCAATATCCACCCAGTCTGTAACCTGTTAAATACTTATTAAGGGATGTGAAGACCGAAGATTTAGAAATTGGCCTGGTTATTCCTAAGTGTATGATTAAAGAGTTCGTGTAAACTGTTATTATTTGAACACAATTGTGCGTTTGTAATTTGTACACGAATTATTATTAAATGGATGTGTACAAAACTGATTAGCATTGTGATATTATTTGAAGTAGTATTTTAATATTGTTTAATACTCATGAATAGGGCTGTTTAGATGGTACTTATAATGACGATTATGCGATTTCTTATATTCGGACCATAATCTTGATATTGGTCTAGTTAAATGCGTGGATGGGGAAATTAGATATTAATATAATTAGCGAATGTTTTACATAGATTAGACATTACCCTAGTGAGTAAAATGTGACGAGTCTATGAATCAAAATTTTTGACTGAAACTACCCATTAGTAATAGAGGTATATATAAAGAGGTTTCCGAATTGGTTAAGGCTGTTATATTAAGACCCTTTTATTGGACAGACTTCATTGAGAATTGTTTAAAGATCAACCGAAAAGTCTGTATAAATAATTCATTTCCCAAAATAAAATGGGTGATGAAGTTATGAGTATGTTGGAATAACTATGGATGTCAATAAATATGAGAAAGAACTCTACAAATTGGATGAATGGTATAGTGGAAGAAAGGAATTTAAAAGGATAAATGACTATATTTATCCACAGACTAATTAAGTTAAATTGAGACCCCCTCTGCATGCGGTACGTTATGAGTATTGTATGAAAGGGTCCTTTTGGAGCCTCATTTGGTATGCCCAACCTAAGAAAATAAAATGTTAATACTTGCTTGAATATGAAACTTATCCAGTTGTGGTGTTGTAAACTGAGCTAATGTTGCATATTGGCTTAACCACTTTATTTCCGTATTTAAGATACCATTTTATATCGCAATTAGTTATGTAGAGAAGATATTACTAGATGGCTAATATAATGCTTTTCTCGTCTTTCTAAGCGTGTTTTCGTGTATATTTCAATGTTGCAAAACCCGAGTCTTAGTTGTGGAGTTCATTTATCAGTTATTTAACTTCAAGAAACGTTATATGGTTGAATGTAAAAATGCCTCCTCCTTAATTTCTGAAAAAGCTAAATGTCCTGGGATGCATCTAAAATGCAATAGAGATGCAATTGAACTTAATTGTATAAATTTCTTTCTCTTCCTTCTTT
>LBNU01014407.1:2313-15748 GCA_014162995.1 Artemisia annua | reverse complement strand
AAGATAACGTCTCAAAAATTCTAGATATGAAGTTCAACAAAACAATAATAATGTAGATAAACGAATCATTTTTTATATAGTAACAATTTAAACGCGCCTTTGAAAACGTGTAACACCACACACACTCAACATAATAAAACATATAATATGAATAATCTTGTTTATTAAACACCCAGAACCTAATTCAATAAATTTTATAGTTCTGGACTAAACAAACATTATAATAATTTACTATCATCTGGGGTTTCAAAAAAAATAATATATATCCTATATAATATAATATTATCAATTGGTAACACAGAACCAAAAATTGTACTGGTTCCCAAGTTGGGACCGGACACTTATTAATATATATCGAGGTTATTTAATTTATCGAGTATTAATTTATAGAGGTTTTACTGTATTAAGGCGTCGTTTTCCGTTAATCTGAAAAGCATTCAAAACATATGGACATAGTCCTTATAGTTCTATGTGTGAACATGCAAGTACAAGAACAATATAAAATAAAATTATACAATCCCATAGACATGTTACAAAATCTAGTCGTGAGGAAGCCGTATCACCAAACACTGATAATAGAAGGTGAATGCGAGATGCACTAACCCAGTCACACCATCATCTCAAAAATCCCATTGAGATCATTAAACACGTATGTCTGAATCTTTACTATTGCCTAGAACAACAAAGTATAAACACTATAACCAAGCATAGAACACTTGAAAACGTTATACAAAGGCTTCTTTTCCAGTAAAACATTCTCATAATAAATAGATGGTCAAGAAAAAATATCACTCCAAATGATCGGATGCTTTCGGCACCAAAAATTCACATAATCAACGATCCCAATGACAATTCCATACTACCACCACAAGTCACAAATTGCCACATTAATGTCAAAAATTACACATAAAACAGTTCAGGCAGCCATCAGTGACACCCAATACACAAAAGTGAAAACATTCATTTACTGATACAAACACTGACCATCGTACATGCACCTTAAACTGTACTCTTGGACAATTGACCATTACATAACACAGTAAAA
The DNA here is from genome assembly GCA_014162995.1 of Artemisia annua. NCBI lineage: Eukaryota > Viridiplantae > Streptophyta > Magnoliopsida > Asterales > Asteraceae > Artemisia > Artemisia annua. Next base: position 14,703 of record LBNU01014407.1, on the reverse strand, counting down.
CAACTTGCAGAACAGACGAGGTCGGTAATCTCCAAAATCCCGAACTATAGCCTTAAACCCAGAAATAATAAATATATCAATCAAAATTCCCTTCACAAAGATCAATATTAGAATAGAATCCAAAAAAAAAAAAAAAAAAAAAAAAAAAAAAAAAACTTACTTAAGTTATGTCTATTACAACTTATCTCTTAAAAAATAACCCCAAAATAAAAATAATAATAATAAAATAAAATAAAATAAAATAAAAAAACACTCTTTCCTTCATGACCATGACTCTCACAAGTCACAACCCTTATAACACAATCTAACTTTTAAATCTAAACATGCACAATTAGTCCGGAATTTTTTGTGAGAGAAAAGAAAAGTCAAACCAAATGAAGTCATAACTTGAAAGACACGCATAAGCCGATACCAGATGCACCAAGATTTCTTGATTTCACAAAAGCCAAAACGAAATATGTACACATATTCCTTATTGAGGGATTGTTTCCAACTTTCCATGAACTACAATCCCAGTGCTCTCCTCTCACCTAGCTTTAATTTCAAGTCTTTCACAACTGGAATTCCTCCATTTTGTGATGTTTTTTCCCACCATGCTACGAGTTCGTCCTAAAAAAAGATATAAAATTAATAAGCGACAGAACGATTTGCTTAATTATTAGTTGATTCGTCCTACAACTAACTTTATAGATCGTCAAAATAACGTTATAACTGAATAAGACACAGAATGCAACCAAAGGTTTCAATGACAAAAACCTTAAAAAGTATTTAACATTAATATAAAGGATACTAAAGAAAAGATCAGAAAATACTACACTAAAATTTGAATATGAATAATTCTACATAGCACACCTCTAGAAAATCGCAGTTAGACACATATTGACTTTCAACAAAGCATTCAACACCTCCAACTTTGACCCGTATAGGTTGGTTTAAACCTTTCCATGGTTTTTCACCTTGTAATCCTGCAACATATAGAGATGCATAGATGTCAATTATTTTTATTATTAACCATATCCGTGTTCCACAATTACCTATTTATCATAAGTAACCGTCATAAGAAAGGAAAATTCCATGGAACAATAATTGGAAGTCTCGAATTAGACGATGTGAGGATAGATAATTTCTCGCTCATCAGTCGCCACCTAAGTGGAAGTTCAATTTCCATACTAAAAGGAAAATTTGTCAAAACTAAACAGTTTTTGGGTCCTTAAACTTGTCAAAGCTCAAATTGCACCCCTATATTCCTCACACACTAAACATTCACTCCTAAATTTGTCAAAAATTAACTTGCAGTCTTTCAATGAGCAAAAAAAAAAAAAAAAAAATCGCTCATATCAAACACTGTTAAATTTGAGATCTTTACTTACCTATCATCAAAACTTTCCCTATAACAAATTAAGGGTTAACAGACAAAGATGTTACTAAACTTTTCAAAAAAGTGCGCCTAAGGTACTGAACTTTCATTTTGTTCACTTGGGTTACTGAACTTATAGGAAGCATATTGTTCTATAATTTCAGTGTTAATCGGAGTGACTTGAACATGTATTTTGGATAAGTTGATTAACAATAAATGTCGTGTTTTTACAAGTTCAGTAATGTTTACGTATATTTTTATAAGTTCAGTAACCTCAAAATGTCATAATGTTTCTTGGTATTGTCTTATTAACCGGGAATTTAGTTCTTTGAAACTTAGCCAAGGCTTCCAAAATAATATCAAGTCATACCTGTTATGCAAGCAACATAGTATCTTGATCCCCCTAAACCTTCTTTCCATTTAGCAACTCGCAAGCGTAGGAAAAAACCATCTAAATGTGCAACTGACAACTGGGAATTTGATAATCTGCCATGCCAAACGCAAGATTAACAAAAACTAAACCTCATAATATCGAGCAAATGAATTAAAAATTGAAGTTGAAATGTCTTACTTGAGGATATCTGTACGTGATAATCTAAGCATCCTTATCGTATCAAACATTCCTTTGGGTGCTTCTTTAGTTACTTTTTCATATAAGCTTATATGTTTAACCATACTCTGAGTCTCTTTCTCTTTTATTTCCAAACAATCGGGTGACCCATTGCTGCAGTTGTTGGCAAAAATGGTTTCTTTGGAGTTGCCAATGGACTTACTTTCGATCCGTGAGATCGTTTCTGGTGAGAAAAGAGACTTGAAAACATTTTGAAACCCCATTTTTTTGCACTCAAGAGTACGAGTTTCATTACAAACACTGATCCTCTTATCGTAATTTTCATGATTTTTTAAACCTTTCAGCATGTTTGAAATCCAACTTACGAAAGAACTATCTTTTTTAACTGTGTAATCATGCGCTTGTTTCTTGATTCGTTTACTTCCAAGAACCAGTTGTTGTTCGAAACTCAAGCTTCTCTTTCCTTTAGTCAATAAATTAGCACTTTGGAAACTTTCTATACTTCCCTGGCTTTCAGCCTCGTGTGTCTCGTCATTTTCTTGATGATATACAGATCTTTCTTCATCTTCACCTGGAACTGAATCGCATCTTTCAGCTATCTTTTCATTCTCAAAGATAGCAACTTGAATATTTTCATGAAAAGGGACACTATAGCAACCATCTTTTTCCATTTCTCCATTATCCATTTCAACAGGATCCCGAGGCTTACATTGCGCCATAGCTTCAATTTTCAAAGGTGACCCACTTTCAGAACCTGGACCATTGACACCGCTGGTCATTCCATCTTCAAATAAACGCTTGGAAATTTGATGTGCTTCTCCTTGGTTTTGTGGACCTACGGAAACCATGTTCAAGTTCCGTAAAGGCATAAACATCATCAAGGTTCAATTCTATGTAGTTTTAGATTTTGTATTAATTCTCTTAAAACAGTTTTGAGTACTAGTCGACAATTTGTCATAAACATCAGTGCAGTCATTACAAGTTTCAAGTTATTAACTTTGATGCATACACCAATATTTGGGATAAAACTATTTTCCATTTCTTTGTTTACTATAGTAAGTATGGGAATGAAGTTGAAGTATCAACAAGAGGTGCCGGATTGGATTATGGGTAAATGGGTAAAATTTAAAAACTAAGATAATAAAGAAATGGTTTCGAAAGTTATTCAGAGTGTTTTCAATAGCTTCTCAGTTTGAAATGTAGAGTTTTTAAAATTATATGCAACTATTTACGAATTTGTACCGAAAGAACAATTGCAGAGAGGTCATCGGCTCATCTGATCCGTTTACCAATCTTGTCCAACCCACCCATTTGTGCCACCTCTAATACAAAGTCACTCTTTCTTACAATATGCACTGTTCTTTTTGCTTTTTTCGCAAAGCAATGGCTTGTATGCAACAAAAACCAAATAGAATTGTTTGACTGCAAAATTTAAGTCAAATTGCAAGTAAATGACCTTGCAACTTTGGTTAAAAGTTGCTCATTTTGGCATTGTGTGGTTTTTGTTCCATATTCCCATAAAGATTGTTTGTTTGCAAAACAAAAATAAAGAATCTAATTATGAATTTACTAGACTTAAAATTTCGAAATGTACCCGTGTAACTGGAAGACTTGACAACTTCACCACTAACACGAGCTGCTTGTGATGCCATTGAGTGACCCTCGCTAACTTGTTTTTCAGTTTGAGTGTCTTCAAGCTGTAAAAAACCCATATCACTTGGACCAACTTCCAACATAAAACAGGGGGTCTTTTCAGCAAATTTGATGTTTAAACCTGTTCGTGGAGACCAAACTAGCTCGGCTAATGGGTCAGATCCAACTAACGTCATACCAGACCTTGAATTTGCATTTGCACCTGCACCTACACCTACACCTACACCAGCAGTTGTATTACTATTTTTCCATCCGTTAGTACTACCCAAAGTGAGCTCCAAATCTGCTTCGGTATCATTCACATTTGTCATTACCCAACTGTTACATCCAACTAGAAATCCTAAAATGGAAAGTGAATACAAGTTTAGTAATATGCTGCTTTAAACTAAACCTGCGAATCCAAGACAGCTCTGTTTATCATTAATGCGTTATTAAACTTTCAACTATACATCGTGATGATGTTGATATACGTATTATGCATGGACGAACCGGTAGCAGTGTCACAAAACCTATTAAATGGGTGAAATAAGAAGTTGATGACAACCTTTTATTTTGAAGCGGTGAAAAGTCTTCCAATTATTTATTTTTTATACTGCTTACTAGAATTGTTAAAAAAACACTATTAGCCACAAGAAAATGGAGGGAGCAATCAATCGCCGCAACTTGGGTTAAGGTCTCACCAATGCTATGTTATCACCAGATATGGTATGCACATTTACTACTACTGTGTAAACTATACTTCTAATATCATCTCATTATTTTATCTAGTGGTATTGTGGGCCTTATGCTATCTTTATTTCTCAAACATGCCCCACAACTATATCCATCCTAAGAGCATCTCCAATGGAGGGTGCAAAAATGTTAAATGACCTTGACACAAATAATTGACACGAGGCAGTAATAACCAAGTACATCAGCTTATCTCAGTGCTATTAATTAGTGCAACCTCTTTCATTACATAATGAAGACAAGAAACATGGGTGGACCAACCGTCCAACCACGAAGTACATGCTTACCCCCTGGAAAAACAATTTGTGTTTGTACCTTGAAAAAGAATTTTGCTATTATATTGCATCACCGCATCCTCAGTNTCAAAAATTGTAAGAAACAATAATAATTCAAAGATTTCAAATAAAGAAACAAAAAATTGAGCTAAAAAACTTACCTTACAACCCATAAAGCCATGAAATTATTCAATTCTTTGCTTAAAATCTCGAGGTTTTTAACCCTTTTTTCTTGGAATTTTGTGACTGCTAATAAGTCAACTGAAAAGGTCAAAAGAAGTTAAAGAAAGAGTGGATTTGTAGGAGAGAAGAAGGCCAGGCGTCTTGATACAAAATGTGACATGCATACAGCTGCTTTTTTCCCGGTGTGGTTCATGATGTGCCACGTGGAACTTTCTCAGTGGAGCCAACATTTACATACTTAACCCTTGAGAAATATGAACAAAATCATTTTTTTATTTAGTACGGAGTATTATTTTCTACTCCGTAATAACTTGAACAAGATTTTATCCACTAAAATCATAATGTACCAGATAAAAAACATGTTGTGTCAGTCAAAAGTAATGGTAGCTTCAAGCTTTTACTTCTAACTTTAGGTGCAAGTTGTTAAGGTGTTGGGTGTGATTGGGTTTTTCCTAGGGGTGGCAATTCTCGACACGACACGATAAACGACACGAACCCGACACGAAGTTAAACAGGTTTGGGTTGAGGATAAACAGGTTTGGGTCAAAAACGGGTCAACCCGTCTAACCCGTTTAATAAACGGGTCGTGTTTGGGTTGAGCAAGTGTTAAACAGGTCAACACGTGAACTCGTTTAAGTATATAAGCCTCAAAAATAAAATATATAACTTGGTTTTAATGTTGGATATGGATTAAATGTATTTTGTTATGTTCTTAATATGAGTGAATTATGATTATAACTCACATTTTATTGAAATTGACGCTTATAACTTATAACTCAGATATCATTGAAATTGTATTATATTTATTTGTATGATATTTTTATCATATATTAGATCCTTATATCATTTTTGCATATAAGCTAGTTAAATCAACATACCACAATCTTATTCACTGCTTGACCTATTTACTTAAACAGGTTAAACGGGTCACAAACGGGTTACACGTGTTATGCAGGTTTGGGTTAGGGTTGAGCTTCTTGACACGATTAATAAATGGGTCGTGTTTGGGTTGAGGTTATTTCAACCCGCCAACCCGAGAACCCGAATAGGTCAACACGAACACGACTCGATTGCCACCCCTAGTTTTTCCTCGTCAAATTAGATACACGTAAGCTTTTTCTTTTTTCAAAACAATTTTCTTCAATTTTTCTTAAAGCATTGCAGCAACTTCTTTTCCTTTTACTCATTTTCTTTTTTACATATTTTTATCATTTAAAAATATGAGGTGATTTGCGCACTCCTATAAATGATTGACACACTCAAATTTTAAGTATTTTGACGTTTATACCTTTACTGGATGATAATGAGTAAAAGTGACGTGAGACTATAAATGTCAAAATACTCAAAATTTGAGTGTCTCAATCATTTATAAGAGTATGCAAATAACCTCCCTTTAAAAATACACACTCACAATCCCAGTATTTTATTATTTCTCTCACTTGTCTCTCTCTTATTTCCAATCGGGACTCAAATGCAACTACACATAATTTTTGGGTGACCCCTTGTTTTCCCTTGAACCAAGAACCAAGGTATGGTTTCCTTCAAGGAAAATAATTCCTTTTGGCTTTCCCGTTTCCACAGCCATCACACTTTACACATCAGCTTTCTCTCTCCTCTCATTTCCCATATTTCCCTCTCATCTTATGTGGACATGGTCACTAAGTTACTACTCATTTTCACCTTACAGACCCATTTTTTTAATACTTACAAAATTAAAAACGTAAACATACAAATATAAAAATGTGAATGTACGAAATTAAAACATTACATATTTTCGAATATTAAAAATAGTACATAAACTACCAATATTAAAAATGCAAACATACGAAAGTAAAATATTACATAAACTTCCAAATTAAAACTAATATTCCAAAGATCACTTGCTTTGATCCCCGCCCTTATATCTTCCGTGACTCTGAGTGCTTCCTAGTCAAGTGATCATATGACTACATAACATTAAGTCTTTTTTGCTTTGCTTTGTATTCCTGCACTTCCACCTCCTTCTTTTTTATTGCCAAAAATTATGCGCATTCTTTCATCTTCATTTCAATGACACTTTCGTTCTGCAGTGCCAACTCCGAGATCATTATCCTAGCCAATAATTTGTCATTCATAGTTGTCGACGATCCCAACGATCTCACACCTTTCTTTTTCAAAGCTTTCGTTGTGTCCTTGCCCGTTGGTTGTTGAACTTCTTGCACCTCATCTTCCCTCGCCGTATCTAGCGTCATCACTCAGGTTAATACAAGCATCCGCAATTTCTGGGTTGAATGAACTAGACCCAGATGACTTGTATCTCTTAGACCTTTTTTTTTTCCTTTTGGTAAAAACTTTGGAACTTCAATATCATTCCACTTCTGATTTTTTTTTAACTCCTCCCAACAATGACGAAGTGTGAACTGTAACAATTCGCATTTTCGGGTTACTATTCATTTTCACTATTCACATTTACTATTCACACCCGATACCCGCACCACCTTTTGACTAATACATTTAAAAAAAATTGTGCCTAATGATATACCTAGTCATCAACTAGATATTATCTTTCAAAATATCTCACTAAGAGAAGTCAAGTTGAAATTCTCTTCCTAAATATCTTAACTAGATATTTAACAATTCCGGTTTTAGGGTTTACGACATTTAGGCATCCCGATATGTCCACACAACATTACAAACAAGGGAAATATAAGTTGTTCACCTTCTATGACATTCTCAAGAATTTTAGAAATTTACATTTTCCTAATCTGCGATTTACGCGTTTTTAACCTACGTTTCCAGAGTTAACAGCATTTTCACGACCCATTAAACTTATCACTCATTTTTATAAGATAATAATGATTATATTGATAAGTTTAATCATTTCTACAAGTTTCATATTTTTACGATACCCGGTTGTATGTTTCGGGACTTAACAACTTACAGTTACGATTACCGGGACCAAACGACACTCTGTAAACACAATATAATACCAAGGCTTGATATTTATTGTAACAATTCACATTTTTTGGTTACTATTCATTTTACTGTTCACTTTTACTATTCATCCTATAAATTATTTTTCATTTATCATGATGAGTTAGTTAATACTCGACTAGTTGTCCTGACGACGTACGTTGAATCCATTCAGAACAAATTTCACGAAACCGTGTCCGAGATTTACGTTTAGGTTTAAACGTCGTTCCAGCATCCCTATATGTCCATAACACACTATGAACAATAGAAATATACATTTCTCTCATTTTATGACAATTCCACAAGTTTTGGAATTTTACGATTTCCAGTTCAGCGTTTTACGAGATTTACGCGTTTTAAACCTACGTTTCCAGCGTTAACAGCATTTACGCGACCAATTAAACTTATCACTCATTTTTATAAGATAATAATGAGTATATTCATAAGTTTAACCATTCCTATAAGTTTTGTATTTTTATGATACTCGGTTTTACGTTTCGTGATTTAAATACTTACCGTTAGCGATTACCGGGACAAAACTAACTCCGTAAAAGCAAGATATTATCAAAACTCATATCTAGTCATCAAAGATAGGCCTTGAACGAAATTTTATGCTAAGTCACAAGCCTTGTTGGCTTGTGATAAGCCTTGATCACTTAAGATAAGTCCATGTGTTGAAACTTACTTACTAAGTCTTGAAACTTACTTAGTAAGTCTTGAAAATATCTCAACACTTAACCTCCTCAACTAGCTATAAAACCAAGCTCATTCTCTCTTCCTTTGACTCATAAAAACCAGCCACCCTTTAATTCCATGAGAGATTCATAGTTGATTTTCAAGCTTCAAGTCTTATATCAATTCCAAAGCTCTTGTCAAGCTTTGTTTGATCCAAGTTAAAGTTTCTTTCTTCCATTGGTGATCTCCAAGCCACACAAGAAGTGTTCTAGTAGAAGACTTCAAGTGTTTTCCCAAGTCATCTCAACTTAGTATCAAGAGGTTGAAGAATTTGGAAGCTATAGTTACTAGTTCTTGTTCTAGTTCATTGATCCTTGATTTCCTTTCTTATAGAAAGCCAAAAGTTGTAAGAAAGACTAACACCCACTCTTGCTCAACATCATTTACATGTTTCTTATTCTTAATCTATGCTATATATGCTCTCTATATTGGATCATGATGTACAAAACCTTTAAAACAAGTTAAAAGACCTATATGTTAACTTATATAAGTAAACAAGTAAACTAGTGACTCATGATATGAAAAAAGACCAAAATAGAATATCCATGACCTTGGGCAACTACCTACTGTTAAAGAGGGTTTTAAAAGGAAAACGTGGCAATTCGAATCACCCAAAACGAGTACACGAGTCAAAAGATACGGCTAAAAGAAGTTAGCGAAACCAAAACGACGAAACTGCCAAATTGAATCTGTTAAGGGTCTGCCCATTTTGAACGAGGCCCTTCTGGTCCGTTTCATCAAAAAGCTAAAACACGAAAGTTGTCCGGAACGACGTTTCGCTTCAGTTCCAAAAAAAGCTCGGGTCCTGAAAACATTTAAAACAGGCCATTTTCCTTCAAAAACTGAAACTGTCTTATATATAATCTCATAACTATATGTTTTGTCACAACTAAAGGCAAACCAAGAGGCCTAATGGCCTTAAGCCGAGACCACAGCCCCGGCTAAGGCCAAGGCTGAGTCTCAAGACTATGGTAGCTGAGACCAAAGTCACGGCAAGGCCATGGATAAAGCCTCAAGGCTTATTTACCCAAGACCGTTAAGTAAGGCCTTAACCTTAGCAAGACAACACAAACCACAAAAAAATTTGGATCTTCTCCACCAATAAACTATGAGATTTTACAAATATCATCACATACTTACTAAACATAATATACTTAATGGAAATAACAATCTTCATTCAAATAAACTTTCTTAAGTTTATTCGACCGTCGGAATGGTAACATTTGTAAAACAAAGAATACTTATGAAACCATGTGAACTACTTACCATAAACCAAAGACTATATGACCTTCGCCAGATTTTGAAAATGACCAAAGACTCATTGACAAACCATGTAACCACTTAATTATACGTCACATAGACATTACTCCAACCTAAGTCGCATCATTCTATTTTAGGTTGCACATAGAGGTTTCCCGAATTATCAATCCCATTTCGTAGATTACTAAACCATCATCCAAATCACGGTGAGTCATAGCCCCGTTTTTATACTTGTTTTATAAACTCTTTGGGGGAGATAAATGTTCAACTACTTTTAGTTTCAATTTCGATTATTTGCTAACTATGTGTTGTATCTGAACTAAATGTTTATTTATGCTAAGTAACATTATTGCCATACTTAGAGTTTCTATATCATGGACCATTAAGCACTATGCGTAGTGAGTACAAATACCATGGTTAGATCTATCGGTATTAATGCAACCATTAAGTCGACTCAGTTAGAGCAAGCAAACAAAACAAACAGGACTTGGTCCAATTACGAGTAACAAAAACAATACCTATATGTGATATTGTATTTAGTACAATAGTCATACACTCGAAAGTTTTAAGAACTACATTTAGTATTTACCTATACTTGTCACGATAATTTTACAAGGTTTTCACAACTATTTCCACAAACTCTATGAACTCACCAACCTTTGTGTTGACACTTTAGCATGTATTTCAGGTCCATAATGAATGAGGCTGGCACGGAGGAGCACGGATAATCAAGAAGGCTATAAATTTTATTATCATTCGAAAACTCATTTAATGTAATTAGTAAACCTTGAAACTACTGGGACCTAATTTTGTAAACTCTGATATTTATATAATTCGAATGATAAATCTTCTAAAACGACTCAATTAGAGTTCGTTTTCTATTGTTATAACTGTTGTGCCATGAAGTAACACCCAGTTTGAATTCCGCTGCGTATCACGAAATTGGGGGTGTTACAGATTGGTATCAGAATTATAGTTATAGAGAAACGGATCTAATTGAAACCTAAACTATAACTATTTTTCCACAAAAACTTTTTATAGCCTTTCGCTCTCCGTGCCTTCCATCCTCCAGACGATATCGTGACTTTTAGGCATGTTATGCTACACGAACATACTAGTATATTGATATATACACACTCGACATACTTTCGATCATTCTATATAAACGATGTACTTAATATATCTGCTTATGCCTATTCTAAGGCATTACGGCACAACCATATTTTCCCAATCATGTATCTACTCGTGCATTTGAGGATTACTAAATTTCCTCTAAGACCTTTGTAACTGATTACAATGGTCTTTCCTATTTCCTAGACATTGTAATTTATACAATGGTCTCTATTACATCCTCAGACACTTTAAGTCCTACAGTAGTCTATTACATCCCCAGGCACTGTAAGTCCTATAGTGCTCTCTATTACATTCTTAGACACTGTAAGTCCTACAGTGGTCTCAATTACATCCCAGACACTGTAAATGAAACAGTGGACTCATTTATTTCTCAAAACATTGTGAAGTTACACAATGATCTCTCTATCATTTATCAGACATTGTGAGTTACACAATGGTCTAATTGACTTCCCAGACATTGTGAGTTGCACAATTGTCTCTCCTATTTTCCGGACATTGTAAGTTATACAATGGTCTCTAAGACTATTTCATCGCCTTAAATATCATTTCATACGATAATGAAACCTGTCACAGTTTTGTTATATGGAATTATATATGAATCTAAGTATTACAAGTCTTGTATGGGCGGGACTTATAATAGGAGGATTGATATGATAATTGCCTTGTTAACTAGTTTATAAAGATTCTCATCCTATGTACGTTAACCGTGTACTCACCAACTATTTTGAACACTATGTCTATTTCCCCCGATTATCTTAATCTCCATATCCGAAGATGAGTATGAATATTCATTTCGTACTTTTGGAACACCAGTATCATCTCGTAATACACTATCTTATAACTCACAGGCTAAGTATGAATGTTGTGTCGGGAATTCTTAAGTAGGATGACTTATAATGTCCTTATTTGAATGGATTTGGACGCCTTTTCATTTAAATAAAGAAATTGTAAATCACCGAACCATAAGTTTATATTCCTTTATTTACATTGTTTGGGACACCTCTCTATGTAAATAAAGAATTATAACTAAGTGGGTTTATTTGTATCCGAAATAACATAAGTACGAACAAACACAACAAACATTTGAGAACACTAGGTATAACAACGGATTACCTACTAGGCTATGATTGCAACGATTATGCCAATTTCTATTGGTACGAGGTTAAAGATTAACCAGAACGATGTTACTGTGGAAAACTAGAATGGGGGTTGAATAGTTTACCGCTTTTTACGTTGATTATCTTTTGAAAACTATCCGTTTTAATTAAAGATATACTTGGCGTTTTACTTTGAGATGTGAATTGAAACACTTTGACCAACTCAAAGACAATATGCAAACTAAACACAATATGTAAAACATGCAAGTAAAGAGATAGAACGATCAAACCACAACACGATTGTTTATCGTGGTTCGGCTACAAGGACCTCTTTTGTCCTTGCCCTACGTCCACGCCCCGAGTATCCAACTCGAGAGTTTCAAGCACTAGTCAACAAACTCCTTCTCGGTGGAGAAACCTTTACAATCGTCGCTTACACTTTAT